>APFE031112565.1:0-11956 GCA_000404065.3 Pinus taeda | reverse complement strand
TTAAAATTCAGCCTCTTCGAGGGGGCAACCTCCTTTACATTACATAAATGAACAATTCTTGGATGATACAAATGAAAAGACCTCCTTTCTATATATAGGAGTCTAAGGGTCATAACATAACCAGAGCCGACATAACAATAATAATGTAAGGGCACAATAATAATAATAGTGGGCTTCTATGGGGCACAATAGTAACAATATGGGCACTACATGGGTACATCAATATAATAAGTGGTTTGTACTAATAACAATAAGGGGTGACACTAGTAGTATAGGGGCCTAACACAGTGAGTAGTTGTTTCCAGCACAGGAGCACTTACAGTATCCTACAATAAAACCTACAGGAGCCTACAGGATACAGAACGGTCACCTACCGGATTGTTAATGACATTTTTAAAGGTAAAAGCCAAAGGTTGGATTCATCAGGAAGTGACAAGGAGGTAGGAGCTATACCTTCCCACCTTTTCCAAGTGAAAAAAAAAAATAGAAAAGCCTTCTATTTTGTTGAAAAGATTGCAGTCTATGGGAATTATACATAGAATTTTCATTTAAAATTCCCCATCATTATAATTTGGTATCAGACATATACAACCCTCCACATCCATTAGAGAAAAATGACAGGTGGATTTAACAAGAGGGAACCCACAAACACAGTGAGAATTCATCAGCACCCTCCTATACTAGAGATATTCATAAGGCATAATTGGATGGGTTTATTTGAAAATTTGAGGGGATATGATGATGAAGTGGTCAAGGACTTTTCTCTCTCCCTCATACCATTGACTAGTACCCATGCCACTATTGTGGTGAAAGGACTCTCTGTAGAACTCACCAGTGAAATCATAGGGAGAATCACCACACTTCCTTTAGGGTTGCCTTGGAGAAAGGAAGATAAGGGTAACAACCAAATTGCAAAGAAGAAATTATTTTTGGAAGGAGAGGAGGCAATGGAAGACAAAAATGGGATCAAAAGAGCAAGCCTACTATATGCTTGGAATGAAATTATCTACAACCTCATTAAGTATATATCACCTAAGGGTAGGTACACGTGGTATATGGGTACCATTTTAGGCTTCTCCAAAAGTTGAGGTTTGGAGCAGACACACCTCCTTAAAACAGACTAAGCATACCCTACTTTCTTCTTCAATCAATGATAGATATGAGTATTAAGGTGTAGGGAGGAAACCATCAACAACTAACCCATCATAGGTTAATTAGAATTGTCATAGAATATTCCCTTCAAAACCTAAGACTCCCTATCACATGGGAAACTTTCAGAGACATGAAGACAAAGGAAGACATAAAAGCCCTTTAATATAACAAAAGCCCCACTACCAGTTAAAGGGACAAAGAAGAAATAGAGAGGGATGAAGAAGAAATAAAGGGAGATGAAGAGGAAATAAAGGAAGAAGAAGAGGAAGAAAAGGAGAAGGAAATTGGTGAAGAGACAGAAGAAGATGCAAAGGAAGAAATTGATGAACAGAGTGAGGAACTAGAAGGAGAAGAAGAGGAGAAATAAAAGAGTGAGAAGGAGAATGGAAAAGGGAAGAAAGAAGACAAGAAAGAATAAAGTTCTACAATGCAAGGCAAATAAGGGGAGGAATCATCCAGGGTATCTCTAAAACCCATTGAGAAAGAGGCAGCAACTGCCCTCACTGCCCTTAGTACCCCTATCAAGAAACAAGGGAAGAAACAAAGAAAAACTCCATTGTAGTTTAGGTCAAGAAAAAGTACAAGGATTAGGAATGGAAAACCTCAAACACCCACCAAAGTTCCTATTGTCATTGAATATTCACCAAAACAAAGGGAAAAGATAGCTCCTCTTGTGAAAAATCAAAGGAAAGGATCATTAGGACAAGCCTCTCCCAAGTCTCCTATCACTTATGTTAGGAGGCCTATCACTAGATCTAACTCATTTAAAGGAAAAGGTATCCTACAGGAGACACAATAGTAACTATAGGAAGCAGAGTCCATCCTACAGTCAACTCTGCTAAACCTACAGGAAACTCAAAAATTGGATAATGAAGGGATCATGTAGCAAGAAACAAAGAAGGAGGATCCATAACTATGGGAACCTAGTACTCAAGCCAACCTTGGCTCATACTACAGGTTCATTAAAGGGGGTAGGGTAATTCTAAAGAAATTTTCCATCCCCTTATTCTTTGAGATTGAGAAATAAAGGGCAAGAACACATAGGTGGATGCAAATTTCCAAATCCAAAGGAATAGAGGATATAGGCCACATGGAGGCAAAAGTAAAGGAGATGGGAAGAGAAATGAGCAGCCTGAGGGAGAGAGAGGTAATAATGAAAGCTCATTTGAAGGCAAAGAATGGATTGTTAAGGGGACAACTACAAGAGACAAAGAATCAATTGGAATCCATTGCCAATCTATCCTTAGAGGTGATCTAGCACAAGATGCTAGAAAAGTCCTATGCATTGTATCTTAAGGAACATTGGTTGTAGTTCCAAATCAGAAATTTAGTATAGAGAGGAAAAATGCCCTTCCAATATTATAGACAATACATTGATCTCTATGATCAAAGGACCTTCGAGGTAAGAGCTAAAATGTTTTAGTTTTACCTGCACAACTTGGCCTTGATGGATCTAAATGTGTGGGATCTAAATTCAAAACTAGGGGACTTACAATTGATGGCTTTGGCATGATGGATGAATAATAAGGAAGTAAGGGCTACATGAATGAAGAAATTAATGGAAAGAGAAGAATCATAACCACTCATGATAAGAGCTGAGCAATCAAATCTAATGGCTATCATCAACACCCATAACTTGACTGCAAATGACCCTCAACTTGCACCTAGATACCTTGCTACCCAAAAGCAATCATTCACACACTTTGAGGACATGTTCATGTTGTTAGGGGATGACAACATGCAAGCTTGCCAAAGGAGATGGAACCCTTTTCCCTACAACTTGAAAATCAAAGAGCACCATTCTCCTCAGAGAATGAGAGAGGCACTGAACATAACACCCATGTACAAGCAAGCTGTCCAAAGACAAAATAACAATTGGATTGGCTTGAGGCTCAATCCATCACTGCTCTTAGGAATGTTGGAAGGAAGGAAGGAAGAGAAAGAAAGAAAGTAGTGAGAGGAGATAGAGAGGAAGGCAGGATTCTATGCATAGGAAGAGGAAACTATAGCATAAGCACGTGATGTCAGGGAGGCCACTAGAGCAACGAAAGACATGGATATAGATTGATTTTCTCATAGGATGAGCAACACTTTCAGTAGGGGGTGATGATGAGCCTCATCATTGGGTAACTATATGGACCTTAATACACCTCCTAGCTTATTCAAATAAACTCTTCTCATAATTTCTTACATATTTCAATGATTATATTTTCCTTAATGAGATGAGTAAAAGTGAGATATTATGCCTAGTGGACTAATGTGCATTGATTGTAGGTTTTTGAGAGAAAATCATGGAAATTTTTGCTAAATAAGGGCTAAAACTCGAATGAGACAAGGAGGAGATATTGTAGGAGATAGATACTCCTCATTTACTCCTCACGCATTTCAATATTCCTCCATCAAATCACACTAGCTCTGAGTTACAAGCAGCCAAGTCATGAATATCAAAAGGCAGTTGAGTTAGTGACAGTTAAAGAGCCAGTTCATATTGATTTTGGGAGCCATGCCTCCTAGATTTAAGGAAGTCATTGGAGACTTCAGCTGTATAAATAAGGAGGCCTAGAGCCTCATTAGGATTCAAATTTTTGATGTAAAAACACTAGGCATTTTCAAGTTCAGAACTTGTGGAAGACATTGTCATGTAATTTTCTGATTTGATAATGAGAATGAGCATTTCCTTGATCCAGCACTGAGTTGACTCAGAGGGTTGAAGCTCTTGGGTTAGGCCCCAACCCTAGAAGCAAAGGATGCTCTTCTTGTATTTGTATGCTTAGTTGTTTTCATAGATTAATGGTTGAATTGTCTTTAGCATTATTTTGTTAGAAGTAGTTGTGGACTTGATTAGTTTGCTTCCATTTGTGCATTGCTTCAACATTGGATTAGGAACATAAAGGAATATCAGAAGGTTGCTAGTAGGTGGATTTGGCCTCACTTATCCCTTCATGGACCATGGTTTGAGGAAATAACTCCCATGCAACCCAAAAAAGATAGAATTCTGATTTCTCATGGAATTTAGGGTTTTTTGTTACTTAGGTCAACATTTTACTAGTTTTCAAGAATAGGATTTGACTGTCAGTTCTACGATCTTTAGTCTTACATTATATCTCATCAAGGTTTCATATTATTCTACAATTTTTTCCATGCATGAAATAGGAAGCTAGCTCATGAAATTATGTTTTCCTTAGTCAATTTAAAAGCTTCTTGTTTACATGATTTATGGATAAATATGAATGATTGATGCAGTACATAAGTTTTAGTAGTACAAAGAATTTCATGATCATCAAACCCATCTTAACCTCATCCATCCATCCTTATCACTTTATTTCACTAGATCCCTCTCCAAATTCATCATTCCATAAGAATACTTCTCCAAGCTTGTTGAGCAAATCCAACCTCTCACAACTCTGGTTTTGAGCTCTGAAGGAGTCTTAGGCACTCGCTTGCCTCATTTCATCCACCATCTACCTTCCCTAAGCCTTTCATCACCTTCCAAACCCCTGCTCTTGTTCTTGGTTGTACCCTATAGGAATATAGGGGATCCTGTAGGAGCATTAGGACATCCTGTAGGACACATTAGGACATCTTGTAGGTTGACCCGTGGTGGCCTGTTTTTAGGCTGAATTGCGGAAAAAGCACCTACGAAGCTAGAAAAGGACCCCTACTTTCCTCCCAAGCCATCTGACCATCCACCAGCATCCCTAATCCACCTGCCACATCACCAAAAGAAGTTGGCTTTCACATTTTCACACAAAAAATACAAAAAGGAAAAAAGAGTTATTTTGTTCATTTACATGCACAACAGTAGAATGTGTGATCTTTCAAATTGCATATCTAGGATAGTAGGATTGCAAATATGATAATTTAGCATTCTCTTGAAGCAAAGCCTTTTAACAGTGAGATTAGATGAATGGTGTGTTTAAGCATTTGATTTCAATCTTTTTCATTACTGCAATAGAGAAGATTTCTTTTAGTATACATTTCCCTTTTTCCTCATTGTAATCAAGCTTCTTCTAAATCAATAGCAACCTGGTTTGAAAAATATTAGTAGTCTATCGCCAGCTTTGCAGTGACAAAGATCAGACTCATCACATTTACTTGTGTATACAACATTGTCACCTCCAAGTTTGTATGAACCCTGGGTTGATAAAGTAAAGTTGGTAGCCCCAGGAGTTGCAGCATTCTTGCTGCAATACTGGTGCTCATCACTACTGCCACCTTGTCTTCCACACATATGTTTTTTTTAAGGGAAATTCAACCCTATTGTGATTTGTTATAGGATGTTTAGATAGGTAGAATTTCTATTAAATTCTCTTCATTTTTTATCATGCAAGGTGGTGATAAAAAAAATACTTACTCTTCCCTAGGTGATTTCTTCAAGATTGTGGGTAATTGGAGGAATAATTTTGTTGATTTGGAGCCTCTTTCCCTTCTCGACTCAATCATGGAACAACTATTATGCAATCCTATATAACTTTCCTTCAACCCTATAGCACCTGCTAGCTAAAATCGTAACTTCTTTGTAGCATCCTAGGGACCTTCTGGTCGGATCTATCTCACCTCTCGATGTCTTAGTGGGCTTTTTCCAACCATTTTGGCAATTATCTCCTTGGTACAATTGAAATCGGCCATGTCCATTTTGTTTCCTCTTATGGTAGTGGGATCAACACGCTTTATGAGATGGCCCCTACTTGTCATACACGTATTTCCTTTTTCAAACCATTGGCCCCCACTCCTCATAATCAGCCCCCTTCGTTTTAGTTTTCCATGTTGCATGAAAGGTGATTGATCTGTGCTTTAAATTCCCAAGGGTGCCCAAGTTTACTTCCCACCTCTAATCTATAATATTCCTCCCTCATCTATTAAAAACACTTTTGAACCATTATGTGATTAAAGGAAGTGGCAAGGAGTGTCATACTTGATCCTACTTGGTGATGCCAAGTTGTGTTGATTCTTGCATGCTACTTTAATGATCAATCTACTAGTCTATGGAGGTGTTATCTCTCGTACTCATCCTTTTCTGCACAAAATATATATTTTTTCATAGATATACTCTGACGTGTGTTTGACTGAGTGAAACCTTATGATATAGGTCCTTCATGGATAGATCTACTATTGAAGGTGATCAATGCCTCTGTAGATGATCCTAAAGAGTATTATGGCTTCCTAGGATTTCAAGGATGGTCTCTTAATGTTTCTGGATAGCCAAGTTTTGGTTTAGGAGCTATCAAAAGTCTATGGATGTGGTTCTGTGGGTTTGTGCATGTTGCCACAAGATTGGATTTCTTTTCCTATAGAAATCACTTAGATCCTATCCAAAATCACAATAATATTTTGTGAAATATAGTCATAGGCTTGGATAATTCATGGTTAGCATATTGAAAAGGACTGGGAGTTCTTATGGTGGCGAGAACTCGTGAAGGAGTGGCAGCAATAGAGTTTTTTCATGAACAAGCGTAAGTTTTGGATGGAAAAATGGCTAAGTGATGTGGATGGAGTGTGATGGAGTTGTGGGGAAGTTATCCCTCCATTAGCCCAAGAAAAACATGAGATCTAACCCATTTTTCTATGTCGATCTCAATCCTATAGCAATTATGGTCAATGTTGTAGCAGTTGTAGGATTGAGACGAAATTAGGTAAGATGGGGTGCCTAATGATGGAGGATTGTAGGGAAATGGATGGATTGATAAAGGAAATGCATGAGGCTAGCTTCAGAAGTGGAAAATTGAAATATGTACCCCCTATTTCCCCTTTGTTGTTGTTCTTTGACTGTCGCTGGAACCCTGCAAAAATTTGTTAGGAGAACTAGTGTAAGGGCTCATTTAACTCGATGTTGATTTCTCCTTCTCTTTTCTTTTTTTCCTTTTTCTTTATTATCTATTCTTTAGACTTGCATGATACCTCTACAAAGGTTTTCAATTTGCAAGCCTACCCCATGTGCCTCAAAGGAGGTTTTAACCTGGGGATCTTTTTATTTTTTCCCCTTTTTTGCTCTTGGGCTGCCTCTAGGAGGATTTCAACCCTAGAGTTGGCTTTAGGTTCCTCATGGAGGTTTTCACCTACGTTGTTTATTTTTTTCTTTTCTTTTTTGTCTCTCTTTTTTTTTTTTTTTTTTTTTTTGCCTTATTTTATTTATCACAGGTTGGGTGAATTGAGGGTTGTGAGGCCCCCAATTAAATTCAAATCCTCACTTTGCAAACTAGTAAACTCCACTTTGACATCCTTCAAACTTGAATCATATAAAAGGGCCGAGTCACCCTCTTGGAAGGCTCTCTCCCTAATGTGTTTGTCATGCCAAACCTTTCTCTACAGTTGGACTACCTCAATGTGCACGAGATCCTGCAATATGAACTCACCCAAACAATTGAGCTGGAGCATCCTTTCTTGTTGTGTTGTAGTGAGGTCTAAATCTAAATGTCCTGCCATCCTCAAGGTATTGTATTCAAACTCAATTAACAACATGGCCTTCTTTTGATAAACTGGTTAAAATGGGGTGAATCTAGTGGTGGTCTTCCTGGTGTTGTTGTAGGCCCAAGTGGCCTCCAAAAGTCAATATACCCAATCCATTTTGCTGCTGCTAACAACCTTGGTAAAATTGTTCTCCAATGCTCTATTTGTGACCTCCACTTGCCCATTTTATTAAGGGTGATAGGCAGTGCATTTCCTGTGGTTGATATGGTTCCACTTCATGATGTGTTTAATCAAATTTGAGGTGAACTCTGTCCCTTGATAAGTGACAAACTCCCCCTAAAAACCAAACTTGTAAAAGATTTTCTACCTTAGGAATTCAACTACTTTCTTCCTGGTTTCTACCTTTACTGCCTTTGCTTCATCTCACTTGGTTAGTAAGCAGTGCACATAATAATATACCTCTTCTTCCTAGATGGGGGATCAATGGACCCAAATAAATCCATGCCCCACTTCTCAAATGGATCTAAGGTCACTTGAGGTTGTAGGGGCATATCATCCTTGGGTGTAGGCTTTCCCATCCTTTGGCACTCATCAATCTGGTAGTATACCTCCTTGCATCTTGACATAGAGTAGGCCAATATTATCCCGCTCATAGAACTTTGAATGATGTACTTTTAGCAACAAAATGCCCCCCAATCAGGCCCATCATGGCATAGTGATAGGATTTCAAATACCTCCTCCTCTCTCAAACCTCTTCTTAGAATATAATATGCCCCCAGCTTGAATATTCCTCCAATATAGGTGAAAGGGGTTCTTTCCCTGACAATATTGCTCTTCTCCCTCGAGGATAGATTGAGAGGGAACCTCCCAGAAACCAAGTATTTTACTATATCAAAAAACCAAGCGGATAACACCAAGATGGAAAAGAGTTTTTCATATGGAATTTGATGATCTACCATATCCTTGTTTCTTGCAAGAAAGGTTAGTCTTGAAAAAAAAATCTGCAACCACATTCACTTTTCCTGACTTGTCAACAATATTTAGATCAAATTTTTGTAATAATAACAACCATATAGTTATTGTATCACTGACATCCATTTTATTCACTACTATTATAATGGATACATGATCAATCTTAGTAAATACTATATATCGAGTGATATAATGCGTAAACTTATTCAAAGAATGCACCACAACTAAGCGATCCTTTTCACTGATTTATAGTTGAGTTCAAATTTAGAAAGGTTATTATTAATGAAGTATATTACAGAAGGAAATTTGTCATCCAGTTGTCCTAATTAGGATGCTCCTACAACTTTATCTTATGCATTGGTGTGGATGTGGAATGTCAATGCCTAATTGGGGCTTCTAAGGATTGGCACAATGGTCAATTTTTCATTTAACTTTTCAAAGGTTTCTTGGCACTTATCTATCCAACAAAAATTTTAATATTTAGCCAACAATCCAAAAAGGGGTGAGGCCAACTTATTGAAGTCATTCATCAATCCTTTGTAATATCCAACCAATCCATGGAAGCTTTTGACATCGCCTTTTTTTTAGGGTTACAAACTTTTCTAATGATGGAAACTTTGGTTGGGTCAACCTAGATCCCTTCCTTGGATATGAAATGGCCTAGGGTAATCCTTGCATTCATCATAAATTCACATTTCTCGATACTTAATGGAATATTCATCTTAATACGTTTCCTCAAGACTTTAAATATATTAGAAAGGGCTTCTAGAAAATCACTCCCATGAGGGGTGAAATCATCCATGTATATCTCAATAGTGTCATGCACAAGGTAAGCAAAGATATTGAATATTTCACTTTGGAAAGTAGTAGGAGCATTACACAAATCAAATGGAAGGATCCTATGGGAAAAGGTTCCCCATGGGCATGTGAATGTGGTCTTATTTTGGTCCTCATGGCTGATTTGAATATGGTTATACCCATTAAATCCATCTAAGAAGGAAAATAATTTCTTCCCTATAAGTCCATTTAAGACTTGATCAATGAAAGGAACTAGGAAATGGTCCTTCTTTGAAATTTTGTTAAGCTATATATAATCAACACAAATTCTCCACTCCCCATTCTTGTTGGGTACTATGACAATAGGGGACACCCATTCACTATCTGAAATGGTGTATATGAACCTTGCATCCAACAACTTTTGCAATTCTTCCTTTATAACATCCTTAAGGGAAGGATTCATCCTCCTATGGGGTTGGCAGATAGGTTTCCATCCCTCCCTCATATAGATATGATGAATACAAACTAAGGTATGCACCCATTTCATTTCCTTGTAGTCCCATGCAAAAGAATCAATATGTTTCCTCAACAATGTACATAATTTCTCTTCTCACTCAGCACTATATAGATTGTTCCATGGATTTTTCTCAGGTTGCTCTAAGGATTCCTCCACAAGTTCATTAATCTACATGGCTAGAGGAGGTTGATTCTATATGAAGTGGTTACTAATATCATCTTCATCTAGCCACCTACTTCCCACCCTAGTGTCTAGTGTAGAAACTAGGTAGAGGGATGAATGATAAAGGTTTTCTTCTTCCTCATCCTACGTACACAAGGGTATGTCATGCTCAATAGAGGGTTAAGCAAGGGGATCTAATAAAATATTATTTGAGAGATGCCCATTATTTATGGTCATGTTCCCAAACCTACTACTAATGTAAGCATCAATAGTGGCCAAGGTCTCCCTAGGATGATAAGTTAACCTTTAAACTTGGTCTTAGGCTAGAGGACGAGGAAATCTATAGGATACTCCCAAAAATCATTAGAGACCATAACATCCTCATTAACTCCCTCAGGGGATATTGTGAGCATGTCTACATGATACAATACCATGGTGGTACTCCTAAAAGCTCCTTGGAGGTTGAGATTCACCCTAGTTTCCTTGGTCATAACATTGATTGCAGCCACAAAGTCAATCAGGGTATTAGGCAACACAATGCTACTAAAGTGCACATCCACTACTAGGCTACCAAGATCTAATTACTTTTGGGAGATCAACCTTTCAAGCATTAGATAAGATAGCTTCCCAACAACATTGATAGTGGGGGTATCTATTCTACTTCTCCCAAGCCTTTTGAAAAATTATTCCTTGATATGCTTATTGTAAATAGAGACATCTTTGATGGCCTAGAGAAGGGGTATTTTAACAAACAAGTTCTTCAATTCTCACAAAATTTCAACCTCTTTCAGGGTGTGTTGCTTAGGTTGGCACAACCTTTCAAGATAGGTAGGTGTATTGGCTTGAAGGGTTCCATCTTACTTCTCTTCTTCAAGATATTTAGGTGGAGAAGGTAGGTGAGCATCTAGGAGTACCTTCCGAGACCAAAGTTTGATCTCTTCGATCTCCACAACATAATTAGGACAAGATGTTTCCCCACTGTAAACTTGTTATTCTGCTTATTGTTCAGATTCAAATTGGGTTTGGCAGGCATTTGAGGTTGCTTAGGTGTTTCTTTTTGAGGTATCTACCGATGAGGTTGAGGAGGATGCATTAAAGCAGGAGGTTGGGCTATCTGAGGCCTCCATCCTTGTGAATTATTCACTCATTGAGGAGGTTTAGGTTGATATGGCTAGAAAGGTGGGTTGACAGGATGAAGAGGATACTGAGGAGCATAGGACCAAGGATAGGGCATAGACCAAGATGGATGATGTGGAGGTATCAAGGCTAAAAAGGTGCATTCTTATTTTAATTTTAAGAAGGATATTGTGCAAGTGGAATGCCCTATTTATAAGGATGAGGGACTTGGGGCCTCTTATGGTTGAGGAAACAGAGTTGTTCCAAGCCATTCTCCTTTCCTTTGTATATAAACTTTAGGCCTGGAAGAGAAGGGCATTTATCGGTTACATGGTTTTCCTCGCAGAAAAAGAAGGCCTCTATGGTGTTTAGTGGGCAATCATTTTAGGGATGCCTCTTACTACATCTAGGGAAAAATATAGCTAGTGCCCTTTCTGCTTCCTCCTAGTTCCTTTTGATTTACATAGTGTCCATATGCAAGGTAAAGGTATAAAACATTTCACCCTTTAAATCTTCTAACATACTCCCTATCTCATGTTTGATGGTTGAGGTAGAGGTACAAGAGTTAACCAGGCCTTACTAGACATTCCCCTTTTCTTAGAAGCACTCGAACAATTCTTAAATAAGTTGTCCTGATATCATCATAGGTCAGCTAGTAAATATCGCCTCTAGATAACATATTGGTGGTCTGCATTACATCATCCATGATTGCTCGTAGGAGTACATGATTGAGTGATTCATGATCAAGGGTAGAATTAGACCTACTATAGTTGAGTTGGAACCTTTCCTCATAGTCTTCCAATGACTCATATGGCCCTAGGGTCATCATAAAGATTTCATGTTTTATCTCCT
>APFE031112561.1:0-10560 GCA_000404065.3 Pinus taeda | reverse complement strand
ACTTGGGCCTACAATACAACATGGAAGACCACTACAAGGTTCACACCCTATGAGCTGGTCTATGGGAAGAAGGCTTTGTTGTCAATAGAATTTGAATTCAATACCCTAAGGATGGCAACTCAGCTAGACCTAGACCTCACCCATGCACAGGAAGAAAGATTACTTTAGCTCAATGGATTGGATGAACACAGAATGCAGGCCCTTCTCCATACAGAGGTAGTTCAACTTCAGAGAAAGATATGGCATGACAAAAACATCAAGGAGAATCAATTCCAAGAGGGAGATTGGGCACTACTCTATGATTCAAGATATAAAGATTTCAAGGGCAAGCTAAGGACAAGATGGATGGGACCCTACACTGTGGAGAAATGCAATGACAATGGTTCAGTTCTAATTAGAACCATTGATGATGAGGCCATCCCCATGCTTGTCAATGGACATCGGTTGAAATTCTATAAGAAAACCCTCTCCAAGTGAGAGTTCATTGAATATTTGAATAAGAAAATGATGGTAGTGGAGAATGTCTTAGCCTCCACTTCATCCACTCACTAAAGAAAAAGAAAAAAGAAAAAATAAGGACTCAAGTGAAAACCTCGATGAGGCACTTGAGTCCCATCATTGGGTTGAAAACATCTCTTGAGGCGGCCTAGTGATGTAAAAAAAGAAAAAGAAAAGAAGAGAGAACAAATAAGATTCCTGGGTGAAAACCTCCCTTTTAGGTGCCCAGGGCAGGCAGTTAGGGTCAAAATCTCTCTGAGGTGCCCTAGTTGTTTTTCAAAAAGAAAAAAAATAAAAAAGAGAAAAGGAAAAATTAATTTCCAGTTGCATTGCAGGTTTGCAAGAGAACTACAGGAAGCAGCGAAAGGTGCCAAGGGAGTCCTGTAACCAACACCAACACCTATCCTACCTTCCCACACTTTTCTTCATCATTCTTGGCATTTTTTTCACCTCACTGTGCTTATCTTTCAAAAATTGTGTTTTCTAATAGGAGAATCCTGTAGGAATTACAGAGAGCCAGAAATGGATAGAAAAGGCAGTTTGAGGGACAAGGAAAGCTTCATAAAAAATCTATAAATCCTCCTACAGTCTTCAGAGCTCCTTTCCATCATGCCCAAGCCTGCATCACACCCCAAGCATCATTCTTCTTCCTGTCCAAGAAAAGCAACGAGAAAAACAATTTTGAGGAAAAACAAAAAAACAAAAAAATAAGAGAGTAGGCAGCACCATCAACCTCACCTGAAGCCAACCTATTACCTATCCATCTCTATATACATCTCTGGCATCATCGTCATAGCTCCAATCATAGAAAGAAACTAAAGTTTCAACGGGAGAAGTAGCTACAGGAGCTCCTGTAGGAATTCTTGTAGCAACTGATCCCATTTAAATCCAGCATCAGCAGCAAGAGGGTGCAAATATGGAAGTTGAATAAGACACCTAAAGCTCAGATCTAGCCAGAGAAGAATCTGCACAAGGCACAACCACATATTAGCAAGTAGACAACATGCAACAAAAGAAACAAAGGCATGCAACAGAGAGAAAGAACCACAAAACCTCATAAACAAATACATTCGGATCTCAGGTAAGTAACTAACCCGCTCCTTTGTTTGCATTTGTGTAGTTAGAAGGCATGCAAGAGTAATGAGATGGCTGAGGTTGAATGAAGGAAAGGTGGCTAGTTAACCTGGCCACCTTCATCTAGTTGACTCAATTCATCCAAAGATGTCACCCACACGTGCGCACACTCAACTCAAGAAAGATTTCAAGGACAAGTAGTGGAGGAAGTGTGAACTCCGATGCAATCATAAGAGATGATTACGAGGAAAGGGCCATGATGACAAGGTAGGTGGGGACCAATGGTATGAATGTGGCCAACGTGCACTTGGCCAGCTCACCCTCCATCACTGGAAATATCCATAAAAAGCATTAAGTACTCCTCCCTGAGCACTCTCACCACCTTTTCCTTCATTCTCTCCTTGAAACTCTGCTCCTACAATCTCCTCATGCTCCCAAAACCTCGTAACCATTGTTCTCCATTGATCTCTCCCATATTCCTACTATTGGCATTTTCTACAGGAGCACTTACAGGTTCTATAGGAGAACCTACAAGAATTCTACAGGAGGGACAATAGTCTTCTACTGGAGGGCCAGTGAGTTGTTTTCAAGGGAGAAAACATGGGTTTGAGCACAATTATTGGGTTGAGGAGGTAGGTTCTATGCATACCCCCATTGAATATAAAAATATGCAGGAAGTGGTTTAATTTTGAGGAGGAAATAAAGCCTTTAGGTGGAGGAAATACATAACAGAATTTCTGCTTATTTCTTAAAAAAACACAGTCTCCCTGTTTCTTTGTTTTTCTTCAAAAATTGTTGTGTCCTTCTCCACATTTGGATTTCCAAAGAAGCATAAAAAAAATGATAGGAGGTTTTATGAGGAAGGAGCCCACCAACTCCTCTAGGCTACATGCACATCCCCAAGTAGTGGACATATTCACAAGAGCAAATTGGATGAACTTTTTTGAGAAATTCTGAGGGTTTGATGAGGAAATTGCTTAAGAATTTTTCCACTCTTTGGTCCCTCACCACTGTCACCTTTAGAGGTTTTTCCATGGAGATAACCCCTGATTTTATCAATAGGGTCACTACCCTTCCTCTTGGATTGCCCTAGAGTAAGGATGAAAAACCAATTGGCAAGACTACCAAGAAAAACTTCTTCCAAAACAATGAAACCCCTATAGAGGATAAAAATGGCATTAGAAGGGCTAGCATACCATATCCTTGGGATGAGGTCAACTACCAAATAATCAAATACATTTCCCGTGAGGGGAGGTACAACATTGTCTATAGTTACCATTTTAGAATCCTTCATGAATTAAGATATGGCATGGACACTCCAGCCCCTCAGAAGCTCAGCATCCTCTACTTCCTCCTGCAGTCTCTCATTGACTCTAGCATTAAAGTTCAAGAAGGGAATTCAGAGTAGCTCGCTCACCATGTGTTAACCAAAATTTTAGTGGAAGAAGCCCTCCATACATTTACACTCCCTATAGCATGGGAAACTTCCGAAACATGATAGAAGAATATGACATAAAAGCCCTAACCTATGATATCAATCCTCCTGGCAGTGAGGAGGAAGAGCAACAAGGGGGAGAAGGGAGGCAACTAGTGACCTAGAAGAGCAAAAATGGAAGGAGGAAGAAACTAAGATAGATAAAGAGAAAGCTAAAGAAACAGAGCAGGAAGAAACAAAGAAAACAAAGACAGAAAGAGAAACAAAAGGAGGAGAAAAAGGGGCAGAAAATATATAAGTGTCCTGAGACTCTAGAAAGGAAGGTAGCAGCTGCTCTCATTGCCCTTAGCACACCAATTAAGTCAAAACATAAGAGGAAGAGGCAAACCTTAATGTATTTCAGGGCTAGGAAGAGCACAAGAATCAAAACAAGGAAACCCCATCCTTCTTCAAAAGTGCCAGTTCTTATTGAAGATTCACCCTCTGCCCAAGGGAAAGAATCCCCTTCCAAGGCACCTATCACAAATGAAAGGGGGACTCCTAGATCCCCCACATGGAAAGAAAAGGTAGAACTATAGGACCTAAAAACAGTCCTACATGAGGCACAAATAGTTCTACAGGAGACCCTGTCAAAACTACAGGAGACCCAAAAGCTGGAGAAAAGGGTAGAAGGATAGCCACAAGGAAAGGAAGAAGAAATAGAGCTACAAGAACTTGATCCCCATCTCGGTCTTGGCTCCTACTACAATATTCTTGAAGGGGGGAGAATAATTCCATAAAAAATTGCAATTCCACTATTCTTTGAATTAGAGAAAGGAAGGATAAGGACCCATAGGTGGATGCAAATAGCCAAATCCAAAGGGGTTGAGGATATTGGTGATATGGAGAACAAACTTAGAGAAATGGGCAGAGAGTTAAGTGCTGTTAGACACATAAAAGCAATTGTAAGAAGCCAGCTTGAAACAGAAAGTGAATTGCTAAGGAGGCAGCTGCAAGAGAAAGAGACCCAACCGACATGCATGGCCAGATGGTCCATGGAGGCATTGCAATGTAGGACACCAACAAAATCCTATGGCCTATATCTCAAGGACCAATGGTTGCAATTTCAGATAAAGACTTTGGCACAAAGAGGCATAATGCCCTTCCAAGATTACAGGTAGTTTATGGACCTATGTGATCAAAGAACATCAGAAGATAAGGCAAAGATGGTAGAATTCTACCTGCATAACATGGCCCTCATAGACATGAATGTGTGGGACCCCAATGCCAGGTTAGGGGACCTGCAACTAATGGCCATGGCCTCATGGATGAACCATGAAGAGTTAAGGGTAGTAGAAATATGAAGGTTGATGATAAAGGAGCAGAATGAGCCCTTAATGATCAGAGTTGAGCCATCAAACCCCATGGCAATCATCAACATGCATAACCTTCTTTCTAATAATCCTCAGATTTCCCCTAGATATATCAGTGATCAAGAACAAGCCATTGCACATTTTGAGGATATGGAAAGGTTACTTGGGGATGACTATGTGCATGCATGTATGAGGAGATGGAACACCTTACCACACAATCTGCAAATAAGGGAATATCATCCCCAATGAGGATGAAGGAGGCATTAGGGAGAGTGCCAATGTATAACCACTCCATGCAGAAGCTGAAGGTCAATTGGATTGGCCTCAAATTGAGTCCCCCACTGCTGCAAGGCATGATGGAAGGCAGAAGAGAAGAAGAAGAGCAGGAGCAGTGAGAAGAAATAGACAGGAAGGCAGGATTATATGAAAATGAAGAGGAGACCACATCAGAAGCATGCGATGCTAGGGAGGCCACTAGGGCCATAAAAGATGAGGACATAGACTAAGTTTCTCAGAGGATGAGCAACACTTTTAGTAGGGGTGATGATGAGCCTCATAAATGGGTAATTATATGGGCTCATTTTACCTCCTAACCTAGTCAAATCAATCATTCTCTTAGCTTATTGTATGGTTTTCTAATTATATTTATGCTTATAGAGTGAGTTGAGTTAGTTATGATGCCATGTGGTCTAATATGTGTTTAATGCAAACTATTGATGAATTTTGTGGTCAAAGTCAAGGATCCAGTGAAAAATGGCAGGAATAACTCGAAGTGGATAAAGGAGAGGACTTATAGGAAGGAGTCCCCCTCATTTGTTACTCCTAACTTCGAATTCCCCTTCATTCAGCTTGGAGTGAAAGAAGCCAAGTCATGCATTAGCAGGGAGCCGAGCAAGTGGAGGATAACTGATGACTATATCGAATTTTGGGAGCCAAGCCTCCCTGATTTTAAGGAAGCTATTTGTAGCATCATTTGTATAAGTAGAAAGGCCTAGGGCCTCACTAGGGTTGGATTTTTGTAGTACCTTTAATTATGTAAACTCTGCTCAACTTCTAGCTGATTATTTTGACAGTTCCATGTAATATTGTTATTGTTTTGGAAATAAAGATGGAATCCTTTTTAAGTTAGCATTGAGTTACCTCAGAGGGCTAAATCTCTTGGGTTAGGGTCCAATCCAAGTAGCCAAACTCCTCTTTACTTGTATTTGTATGTTTTATTTCAGTTTGTAGATTAGGTTGCTGATAGATGAATTTCTTTTCTGGTTAAGAATAGGTTACTGTTGATGATTCAATAGTTTTCTTCCATTTGTGCTTTCTATAGCAGGTTAAGTAGTGATAAAGAAAAGATCCAAAACGCTAGCAACAGTGCCTTGGCCTCTCTTCCTCCCTCTAGGACCATGATTTGAGGCAAAGACCCTCTTGCTGCCCCAAAAACACAGATTTTCCTCATTCATAGTGTTATCACCTAGAACTACAGTCACATGTACATAAATGTTGTCCAAAAAAACTTCATTGTCAAAAATGGATGTCAAATGGTTGTTGTCCTATGTTTGTTATTTAGGGATCATGTTGTAGAAAGATATTAATGTAAATCATTTTCAAATACCGTTAGTCATCCTCCATCATGATTGTATAAGGCCTATCTTATCTTGCTTATGTCACTGGCCCTTTTCGAATTTCCGCAGCGCAGTTTTATTGGCTGATTTGGCAGCGCAATGATGTTTTAGCTTTTTCACAGCATGTCAGTAACCAGCCATTTCGTAGCGCATTTTTCTAATTTATAACTATCTGCGCTACGAAATCGCAGATTCAGGGATTTTGCAGCACAGAGTCTTGAAATGTCATGTCTGGGGGGGATGAGTCATTGTGTCCGTCCGTTTATTGTCAGTTGGCATCCTTTCCAAGCTTATCAACCATCATTACACCAATAGGTTCATAGCCACGCACATAAAAATCATTCAAATGGTTTTGTAATGCATGGTCGTGTTATGATGTTTGTTAATGATGCATGAACTGACCCGTTTGTATGTACTATTAAATTGCAAAGGAGCCCGAGTTTCTTCTCTAAAAGAACCTGATTGCAAGCGAGCCTGCTTATCAAAATTTGAATTGGCCATTTGAGCTGAAGCTGGTGGTGTTCTCTGTGCAAAGGATTTCAAAGCGAAATGGAGAGAAAGGGACATCGGTCTGGAAGATGCCAAAGAACAGAACCTGTGGGATTGGATCTTGCATTAAGAGACGAAGGTGTAAGAAAAGCTTTTCAGGATGCTGGTTGCTGGAGATTTTGTGAGAAGTTGCAGGGTGGGCATGCTGAGGTAACAAAAGCATTTGCCTTGAATTTTACAGGTTTAAGTTCTAAAGTGTCTATGTTAGAATTCCCAGCATCTCCAGAGGCTATTGCTAATGTGACTGAAATTCTGAGAGGAGGACAGGAGTGGTTTAAAAACTTCAAATTTGATATGAACCCCTGCAAGGAATTCTTGAAGGAGCCTTATGTGAATGAAGATCTTACAAAGGTTGTGCCAAGAAATTATGTGAAAGAACACTATGCACTTCTCCTTACATGTATTCAAAAGTATTTAACATGTGAAGGGAGATATACTAAAGTTTACTCCTATCATTTTAAGCTGCTGCTGCATTTTACAGGCAAAGCATACATAGATATCCCATTCTACTTGTTTCGTAGCCTCAGCAAGATGTGTGATAAAATTCAGTTGAAGAAGGATAACTATGAGACATCACTATTTCATCATGGTTTAGTGAAACTGTTAGTGTTGGATGGTCTACAGAAAATTGGTAGGGATTGGAATTCCTTCATTTTTATGGTTGGCTTTCAGAGTAAGATAGGTGTCACTCCATTGCCTGTTAGGGAAAGAGAAGAGTCAATTGAGGAACCTACTCTTGCTGAGCTTAAAAAGGAGATAACAGATAAGAATAAGACCAAGACCAAATTGCAGAAATTAGTGAAGCCATTGGTTATCAAAGAGCCACCTCAACCATCATCAAAAGAGAAGGTCAAGCACAAGAAGGATGCACCTGAATCAAGTGGGGCTGAAAAGGTATCAAGAGTAAGGACAAGGAGTCAAATGATCAAGGAAAAAGGCAAAGTAGTGGCTATTGAGGAAAGCTCGGTATCAAAGGCCAGCTTGAATGATTTGATGGAAGCTATTGAGTTTGATCAAGCTGGGCCAAAACACAGCAAACCAATGCACATTGACTTGACACAGTCAACACCGGAAAGCACCAAGAAATCTAAAACTGCAAAAAGACTAAGCTTTAACGAGCCAGGGGATGAGTTTATTTTCAAACCAAGGAGACCCCTCACCAGAAATCAAATAAAGGAAGCTGAACAACTGCCCAAAACAGAGGAGGTAGAGAAAATAAAGAAAAAACCTTTTATAAGAAAGCAAGCAAGAGAAATTGAGAAACAATCCAGAACAGAAGAAGCAAAAGAAATCAAGAAAAAAGATTCAAATAAAAAAATCATCATTTCTCAAGAAGGAAATACTACATCTACAAAGGACCAGTTGGAGGCAACTGAAAGATAAATGGCTGAGATGGAGAGGGTCGTAGCTGAAATCACAGCCATGGAAAAGGAGGTTGCAAAATTGAAAGCACAGCTAAATAAATTAGTTGCTAAATGAAATTGTTGATTCTGAGTAAGGTGTTGTTCCAAAGTTTTGTTAAATTTTGCTTAAGTTCATTATTTTGAAAGCATGTAAGCACGGCTATATAAATCCAAGGTAAAAAGGAATTTTGAAACCAGGTGGCAGAGCAGTTAAAGTCACAGAGAAAATTGAAATTGTTTAAAAATAGTTTCGCAGTTTCGCAGCACGCTGCGAAACTGCTGTAGGTGTTGTTTTAAAAACATGGGCAAACAGTTGATGAAGTATTCAAAAATTTGCAAAGAAAACACCTAGGTGACATTGAAGGGATTGAAGGAAGATGCCACAGCCATTCAATATATGCCAGGTGTACCTTTAGTAAAAGGTAAAATGTTTTGAGCTAAGTTTTGGAAATTTTGATTATAAAGACACTTTATTCTCGGTGATTAGGGTTTGAAGGGAGCTGCATACGGAAAATTTTGCTTGGCACACCTGTACAGCAAAGAAGCTTCCAGCATATTAGGAACGTGGTAATGCCATATATTATCTGGTTATTAAAGAATTAAAAGACTTACTGTTGCATACTCGGTGATGCTAGATAATGGAGGACCAGAACCGAAGTTTTAGGGATATTTACAGCCAGCATGGAGCAGATCAATGTTACCAGTATCCAAGGCAAACATGGACATTAATTGACACATCTCATGCCATCTCAGCCCAACGAAAATGAGGCCAAGGGTCAAAGCTACAAGGAGGAGACAATTCATCAGAAAGAGAGAGTTAGAGTTACAAACAAATTAGAACTCTTTAGAGCTTCTGTTAGTAGTTAATGTATTAAATAAGTTTGTTGGAAACAGATAGGTGTCATTAGTAGTATTCATCGAGCTCCCCTCATGCTGGAGGAGGAAGCTCCAGGTAGTTAGACTCTTGTTTCTATATATAGCTGAAACATCTATGTAATCAGGGTTGGACATTTTTAGAAACAAGGTATTGCTTTGGCTTGTGTAAAAACTCAATTTGGTAATATGATTTGCTGTTTATCTTCTCAGGATTCTTACAGTGTTTGAAATGATCAAGATATGTGGTTTTGTCTCATCTTTAATGCTTTTTATAGTTGTATAAATACACAATCACTCAGAATTCACTTATGCTGCTCTGACTTCCTATGTGTATTTGTAAACTGAGGTTTCTACGGTATGATGTTTTGAGTATTTAAACATTGCTTCCCTGACTTCTATGCATGAACAATGTTATATTTTATTGAATAGAATCAACTCCATAAGCCCAATGGAAGTATTTGTAATGTCTGTCCAGCCAGCATGTTTATTTAATTTGCTTTTCTAGAGTTAGCCCTCTTATTAACAAACAAAAATCAATATTTTTCTTAGAGAGAGCCCTCTCGGGCTAGGGAGGCTAATCCTTAGTCCAAAGATTGGTCTGAAACAGTTACACAGAGTCTATCTGATTAGCAGCCCCTTCAGAGACTGATTTTGTGATAACAATCTCAACAGTACTCTCAATCTTATCATACATATCCTCAACCATACCCACCATATTCACAGCCATATCAACAATACCATCAACCGTGTCCATCACATTCTCAACCATATCAGCAGTATCCTCAGCAAGTTGTTTATCCACCTCAACCTACTCAACAAGCACTACCTGCTCCTCCACCAATAAATCCACCACAACTACAATTTCCAGCTAACTCACAACCTTCCAGACCCACTCAAATTCCTGCTCAAACTGTCCCAAATCCAAATAATAGAGAAGAGAGGCCAACCTACAATGTAGAAGAGGGAACCCCATATCCCACACTACCCCTGCAAAATATCAACTTGAGGTCTGGTAAGGTACTCCAGAAAGATTCTCCAATAATAGATAGGCGAGAAGAAAACATAGAAAATGAAAATGAAATGACAAATCAAAAGAAATCAAACGATGATACCAGAGATAAGCAAATGCAACCATTGCATCCCCCTTTTCCAGACCAATTGGTCCAAATCAAACCTCCACTGTCTATACCACAGTTTGATGTCTTAGATGAGCTCAAAAATGTCTACATAAAAATTCCGCTACTGCAAGCTATAAAAGACATTCCCATATACACTAAAGCCATCAAAGACATGTGCCTCAAGAAGCCTGATAGAAAAAGGATTGATCCTCAAACCATTCATGTTATAGGACATTTAGCAGTTCTTATGACCAATACCATCTCCATAGAAAAGTATGTTGATCCTGGCATTCCTAAAGTGACCACCATCATTAACAACATACAAATTCCAAACACTTTGATAGATCTTGGGGCCGCCATTAATGTCATGACTCTTGAAACCATGAGAACACTCCAGCTTAAAAATTTGCAACATATAATGATTGTTCTCAAACTAGCTAATAGGTCTAAAGTGATTCCTGAAGGGATTTTGGAAGACATAATTGTCTCACTGGACTCTTGGGAGTATCCGGTGGACTTTTTAGTTCTCCAACCCAAATCCAATTTAGAAGGGCACCCTATCATTCTTGGTAGACCATGGTTAGCGACTACTGATGCATTTATAGGATGTTGATCTGGCAACATGATCATCTCGAGAGG
>APFE031112555.1:2324-18138 GCA_000404065.3 Pinus taeda | reverse complement strand
ATCTTGGTACTAGTTTTGAGGGTGGAGGTGTTAGCCTTTAGATTCCCTTCTTGTTGATGTAGGTATCATATCGTTTTATTTTTTGTTTGAGAAATTGTGCATATGTGTATATTATTATAAATATGTATCAGGTTGTATTTATAAAGCTCCATGAACGATATGGTTATTTGTTTCTTGAAGCAAATATGTATGAGTATATATGGTTGTTATTGTAAATACCATAAAGAGTTCTGTTATAAATCTCTAGTACATGGTATGCTTTCCATTTTTTCAGCAGTGGTCATTATAAATACTGCATTGCGTTGTGTTATAAATCTCCATGGGCAGTATGTTTTGTTTTTAGCGGTGTTGTTGGTTATAGGTTCCATAGAACACCGAGGAAGGTGTTCCCCTAAGGGGGAGGGTTCTGTAACAAACCTCGTTGAATTTTAATGTAAGAAAAATATGACCTTGTTCTGTAAGGTCATGGGACATGTATTCTAAGTTGATGGTGGGAAAAACATCCTATTGGTTGTCACTTTTAGTTTACTATGGCTAGGGAAATTGGCAAAAGCAAGAGGCATTAATTGACATTTTATCTATGAAAATAATGGGAAATAGGAGAAATGGAAGGTGAAAAGTCACACGTTGCATGTGAGGAGGAAAATGAATGAAAAATAATAGAAATTGAAGAAAATAGATGCCTCAATGATAAAATGGCTTATGAGCATTAGTTCATGGCTTTTTCTTAGTGTTAGATTTTTTCAGTTTTAGCATGGAGCTCTCTCTTCTATTCTATCTATCTCTCATACTCTTTGACACATAGATTTTCCTTGGAGCACTCTTGGAGGACTATGTCATACTTTGGATTTGGATCAAGAAGGAAAAGGAAAAGAAGGAAAGTGTAAAGGGGACATCAATATTAGTAGTTACAGCTGGATTGCTCTGAAGGTATTCAATTTCCTGGATCATTTCCTTTATAGTTTTGGCATGCATTGTAGATTCATTTGTTTTCTTGGTTATGATCTATCATCGAAATGTAAGATTGCCTGGATTGGTAGTGGTTTTTCCTAGCCTTGTCATGTCCTGGATAACCATAGTGTTGTGGGTTTTCCCTTTTGTTTTCTAGTTGGTGCACATGTTCCTTATGGATGTGGGTTGAGTTATTAGTTCCCGGAGCCTTAGTTGGACAAATTCTTTGGAATCCCTAAAACAACTTGCATTGAGTAACTAGTCCTAGAAGCCTTGGTGGGAAAAATGCTTTGGAGCACTTGGTGGATTGAATTACTAATCGTGGAAGCTCTGGTTGGACAAACACTCTGGATCCCGACAACAACTGTGCGTTGAGTTACTATTCTTGGACACCTTGGTTGGAAAAAATGCTCTAGATCCCTACAAAACTTTGGTGGAGACCAATCTGGTGATGGTTAGTGATGTTCGATTTTGAGGTAGAATCACTGGTTGAGGGTTGAGGTGGTTTTTCCTCTAGAAGTCCTAGTTTGGTTTTGTTTTATTTTTCTCATGAAATCCCACATTCATGCTTGGAAATGGCATGTGGGTGATTGGTTGAAAGAGAGATTTGGTTCATCCCAATCTATGGTCAGGTGGTATGTGGAAGTCCCTGACTTGGTTATATTTGAATATTTTACTAAGAGCACATTTTCCTTGGTGTTTTCATGAGTAAATGTGCTTGATATTATGTGGATTTAATGGTCTTTCCTCATTAATATATCTCTAATTATTTGTCGGTTATAAGTATGTTTTATGACAGCTATGATGTATGAGTATGATAATGTTTTGGTTAGTATATGAAATGTAATTAATGAATTACCTAATAAATAACAATTCAGCTATTGTGAGGAGATATTGGTCCTCTTTGACAATTCTCAGATAAGTATGAGATCTCTGTGTTTAGATTTTTTTCTATGACCTATAAATTTCATGTTTATGATATGTTCGACAAAATATTTATCATGGCTAATAGGGATAAAATCAAGTCATTGTTCAAATGTTTGCATTAGTAACCTCGTTTCAATGTTATTTGACATTTTTGGAAGTTTCATGAAGTTCTGGGTAGTTACTGAGTCTTAGCCCTAAAAAAGTGGCATAAAATCTGGGTTTGTTGTGACAGAATTGTCAGAATAAAGCCACAGTCACATGGATTCCTTGTTCTGGGAGAGATTATAAGTTCCTAATCACATACATTTCTTGTCATGGGAGCGGCTAAGGCTCTAGGACAGTATAAAAGCCAGTTCTCTTAGGGGTTCTACACCTAAAGGGGTTAGTTGGATCCTGAAGGTTCTGAGGAAGTTTGGTTTGGTGTTGTCATGTTGGTTCCACTTCCTTAAGCATACCTAGGGAGCTTAATCACAACATGGTAACTGTTCATCACATGTTTACCCTAGTGGAGTGATTAGCTTGGGTAAATGTGTGAGGAGGGTGTGGCATCTGTTAGAAAATCAGAAAGGAAAAATATTTTATTTATACTTGATAATTACTTGTGATGTTCTTGACTTCTTATTAGGTTTCTCTTATATCTTATTTATTTTATTTCATCAACCAATTACCAAAGAAATAGAAAATAAAAATGGACACTAGATGTAGGCTCAAAATCATGAAAAAACCCCTCTCTATTGGAAAAACCACTTAGTAATTCTTCCTTCGATAGTTTTTGAGAGATATTCCAAGACTCTTAACCTTGACACAAACTTTTCTGCACACCAAGTCAGCCTTCTTCCTTACCTGTAGATGATCCTTCTTAACCTAGCAGTAGCTGCAATAGTGGTCGCGCTTTCTTCAACCAAACAACTACAAATTATTCTTAGGGACTTCGATCTTCAATTAGAGACTTTGATCTTGGGCCAATACAACTTATTGAGGTGACAAAATCACACAGCAAATGGCCACAACATCAACACAGAAACTAGTTATGGCATCATAAGAAAATTGGCTACGACATTAATAAGATAACTTCAATCTTCCAAACTAGGGCATGTGAGGGAGAGAGGGTTGCAACAGAGGTTTGATTTTACCCTTCTCCTTCCCCTGAACCAAAATCGCACTTTCTTCTCATCCTTCTTCTATTTCACACTTCTTCAGGCTTCAAGAGAGATCGAACTTGCTTGTGAGAGAATATTCTTCAAATGGAATTCATAGTACTCTATTTATACTCCTCTCATGAGGTTGAATAGCCCTCTGGTGAGGTCAAATAGCCCTCCTTGAGGTTGACTTGATCATCTTAAGGCTGACTTGGTTTGGAGACAACATAATTCATATTTGACTCAATACTTAACCTTCTTACATGATTCAAATGCCCAAGAAAGGTATCTTTAAAAGTATAATGACTCTGTTGACTCATAATAAATCGTAGAAGTCCTCAATGGGAACTTTTAGCTAAAACATGATGACCCAAGCATGAAACCCATGCTTTAATAAGTTATAATAGTAATAATTATTATTATTATTATTATTATTTTCTTCATTATTTTGACAGGTACATTACAAGGTGACTCAAATATATTAAATGAAGACCAAACCAAGTTACATTTTCCAACTGATTTGATAATCACCATATGAGTGACATCAGTTGAAGATTTATAAAACAAAAGGTATTATAGACTCATGTGCTGGTGTGTGCTCTGTGTTATTTAAGCAACAGATCAATCTAAGCAACAGATCGATCAAATTTCCAATACACAGACATTTAAATGGAAAGACAACAGAGAAATATAGTAAGAAAACACAAGACAGAAGAGTTTTAATAAGGAGATCACCCTATTCTCCAGGGCTACATCTCGAGTCCAACTTTCAGTGGTGGGCTTGTTTTATTGTGTCTTAAGTAGAGAATTACAATGCAGGGACTCAATGTGAGTTCTCCTGAAGTAGATTTGCTTGGCAGGGTGGTTCTTGGATTCCCCAAGCCACTGGATTACACATAATCTTCCTCTTCCTACCAGCTCTGTGACCTTCTGATCTACAGTGGAAAGAGCCAAATGTTGTGCTCAGTCCGGACAGATTCCTCTATGGGATTGCTCGAATCTCTCAAGCTCTGGTGCTCGACACTGGCGCTGGTCAGCTCTGCCCTCTGTCTCTTTCTACTTTTGCTTCACTGTCTTCTTTCTCTATGTATTCTAGCCTCCTCTTGGGATTCTGGTCTCTCTGTATTTTTTTCGTCTCTTGGAATTTCTCTCTTTCTTGTGTATTCTCTCCCAGTTCATGGCTTTTAGCCATTCATTTCCCATGCTTTTTCAGTTCTCCTTCCATCTCTATCGACTCACCTTCTATAGCTATGCTTGGAGTTCCCTGTTCGGCGTCAGCATGAATGCTCAAGGAGTGGTCATGTGTCCTCCTCTAAATGGTGCCAGCCTACTTTGTCGGTTTGTTTCTTCAATTACGTCATGGATGAAGTCTTTCCTCCACCGTGGCAGTCAAACAGACCTCAAATATTTACAAATCGTGGTCTATTCCCTCGTCAATTCAACTTCCTCAATCGGGTGCAATCTCAGCCATCTAATCTGGGTCCCCCAGATCCAATGTCATACGCACGTCCTATGTGGTTGACTTGCTCGACCAATAGCGCATGATCAACGGTGGTTTTATCTCACCTCTACTTGCCACGCATCGATCGATGTATGGAATTGCTCCACTTCCATCCAAAACCTCTTACCATTTGAGGGTGCCCCAATCAACACCGCTAGTTTCTAGACTGCGGGTCCCACCTTTGTACGTTTAGTGCTTTGCCTTTTCCGCCCGCGGTTCTTTGGCTCCCAATGCAACCGAGTGCTCGGGCTTCCTCCATCTTGACCCTGTTTTCCCAACAATCGCACATCAAAATCCACCTCCTTTTCCCGATCCGGGGCTCCTAGGGGCTACTTTGACCTCCTGCACAGTCTCCATGGGCCTCGGTCAGTACGCTTTGACCAAGGTCCTCGTCGTTCCATGTTGGCTACCATTGCCACTGGTTCAGGGTGTTTTTGATTGTTGTTTTGAAATTCCTAGAGATTTGTCCTGACCTAATACAGTCATGATTCTTTGACAGTCTTTTATGGATCCAATTCAGATCATGGCCTTCCCACTAAAAAAGCTTTTGGACCACCAAAAGTTGGTTTTCAAGCATCGACTAAGTGAGGGTATTTCTTTCTCACTTGTCCAATCTCAATCCACTTTGCACTGCTCGGCTTTGAACCTCTGAGCCCAATTCTAAGGTACTCCACTTCTCCAATGTACGTTTTCCTTACCTTGCTATTCAGCACTATGTCTTCCTGCAATTCATTAAGATATTCAGGTAGCAAGTCATCAACAGAAGGCAATTGACTCTGCTCTTCAGGGTCCTCAATCATTGAAGGTTCAAATAGTCTCAAGCAATCTGCATTTACAACTGAGTAGATGTGCATGTAAGCTAGTAGATCAAGGAAAAAAGAATTTTAACCAATCTTCTCAAGTATCCTAAAGGGTCCATACCTGATAGGTTTTAGCTTTTTACCTTCACCTTGCATCCTGTCTTTGCTGATATACAGCCAAACTTGGTCCCCAAGTTGAAAACTATGCTCCATCTGATGCTTATCATGCCTAGCCTTGTACTTGGCCTGGCTCTTTTCCAGTATTTCCTCTACTGCCTGGTGGATCTCCTGGATCTATTAAATGAACGTAGTTGCGTTGTCCACATCACTATGTCCATCAACCATGGTATCTTTACCAAAGGCGAAATCCAAAGGAGAACTTGGTATGAAACCAAAACAGGTCTCAAAAGGAGATCTCTATGTAGAAGAGTGTTTGGCTCTGTTGTAAGCATGGTGCACATAACACAAGTGTTCATCCCAAAGCTTAGGATGTTTGCTGCAATATCCTCTAAGTAACTAGATCACTGTCTTGTTAACTACTTCTGTCTGGCCATCTGTTTGTGGATGAAAAGCTGTGCTTTTCTTTAGCTTGGTGTCCATCAATTCCCACAGACTCGAAGAAAACTTCCCGACAAATTGGGTGTCTCGATCAGATATAATGGAAGTGGGTAATCCAAAATGAACCCATACATGTTCAAAGAA
The DNA here is from genome assembly GCA_000404065.3 of Pinus taeda. Classification (NCBI taxonomy): domain Eukaryota; kingdom Viridiplantae; phylum Streptophyta; class Pinopsida; order Pinales; family Pinaceae; genus Pinus; species Pinus taeda. The sequence goes on along the minus strand of APFE031112555.1, from coordinate 12,118 downwards.
CAATTTTTCAGTTTGTTAAGCCGTAATATGTTTACTACAAGGTATCAAAATACACATTTTACTTAACCTATCCACAACAACATATAGATAATCATGACCTTTCCTAGATTTAGGCAGTCCTCTAATAAAATCCATGGAAACACTTTCCCAAGGGTGAGAAGGAACTGGTAATGGAGTGTACAAGCCTAGTTTTCTATCGTTGGGCTTGCTTTTGGCACACATGGCACACACTCTTACATATCTAGAAACTGTCTCATTAATTTTTGGCCAATAGCAGAATCTTTGTAGTTGTGCAACTGTTTTACTTACGCCAAAGTGGCCTGATAGCAAAGAAGTGTGTGCTTGCCTAATTATCTTTTTCCTCTCAATTTGTGGAATGCAAAGGTTCCCACAATGGTATGAGAGTCAGTCCTTCATATGATAGTCCAATTCTTCTACTCTTTTTCCTTGACTCAAAGTTGCATATACATATTTAAAGTCCATATCCTGAGCATATTGTTCTATGTAGCTTTCATGTAGCACAGCATTATGCTTAAGTATGGTAGATACATTTATAATGGGTCTAGATAACATGTCTGCAACCTTGTTATGTATGCCCTTTTTATATCTGATGACTAAATGAAACTATTGTAGAAAATCCATCCATCCGTAATGTCTTGATTCTTGCAACTTAGTTTGGGAGTGTAGGTATTGAAGTGGTTGATGATCAGTATGTATTACTGTCTCTTTACCCATTAAGTATGTTTCCACTTTTTCATACTCTGAACTAATGCATACAATTCTTTATCATAGGTAGGATAGTTAACTACTGCAGGATTAAAAGTCTCGGAATCATAACTTATGGGTTTACCATGCTGTGTCAACACTGCTCCCATGGCATAGTCACTGGCATCAGTTTGGATCTCAGATGGTCTTTGCAGATTTGGTAGTGCTAGTACAGGTGTTGTACTAATCTTTTCTTTCAAGGTGTCGAAGGCTTTCTAATGTTTGCCTCCCCACTGAAACACCTTGTTCAATCCTATCAAAGCATGTCAGGGAGTTGCAATTGAGGAAAAGCTAGAAATGAAATTTCTCCAATATTGTGCTACTCCTAAGAAGCTTCTCACTTCTGTAGCAGACTTGGGTTTAGGCCAGTTCACAATGATTGCCACTTTAGAGGGATCTATTTTCAATTCACCTGCCTCTAATTTATGACCCAAGTAGTTTAGAGATGTTTTGCCAAATTCACATTTTGAGAGTTTAACATAAAGTTTTTCTCTTTTAAAAACATCTAATGTCTGCTTAACATGATTTAAATGTTCTTCCCATGTTTTACTAAAAATCAGAATCTCATTCAGATACACAATAACAAAATCATCAAGAAAATGTCTGAGTACATCATTCATTAATCTCATGAAAGTAGTAGGAGCATTAGTTAAGCCAAAAGGCACAACCAACCATTCATACAATCCGTGCTTTGTTTTGAAAGCAGTCTTCCATGCATCTTGCTCTGCAACTCTAACCTGATTGTATCCACCATGCAAATCCAGCTTGGTGAAATAAACAACTTCATTTAATTGATCTAAAATATCGTTTATGCAAGGAAGGGGATAACAATTTTTTATTGTTATCTTATTTAGTGCTCGGTAGTCAATACACATTCTCCATGAGCCATCTTTCTTTCTCACCAAAACGATTGGTGACCAACATGGTGATGTGCTAGGCTTGATGAACCCTTTCTCGAGCAACTCTTGCACCTGCTTCTTGATTTTAGCATTCTATAAAGTAGACAAACTATACATCCCAATGTTAGGCAATGGAACATCTTGCTGCAAAATAATATCATGCACTATTCCCTCTTTGGGTGGCAGACCTTTAGGTTCTTGAAACAAGACATCATACTCTGAAACAATCTTCTCTATATTGGCTTGCTGATCAGCATTACAGCCTCCAAATACATTGGTTTTATCAAGTTTCTTTTCCTTTACAACCATCAGTAAGAATTATTTGCATGAATTTATCATTCTTTCATCTGTCCTGTGTTTATGAGAGTATAATTATTCTTGAGCTTATGAGGTCTTACAAAGTATTTGATTCCATCTTTAACAAGTAGATACTTGTTCTCAACTCTACAGAAAATAGTATTTCTATCATACAAGTAAGGGCTTCCTAAAATAATTCCACATATATCCAAAGGAATTATGTCTAAATCAACCTCATCTATAAATGGTGACCCAAAAGAAAACTTGAGTTTGCACTGTCTAGTCACTTGTAGTTGTGCTTTATCATTCAACCATCCTAATGGGTATGGTTTCTTATAAGGTGTAGTTGCTAATCCCAATTTCTTTATAATTGCTTCAGAAACTAGATTTACTTGTGAGCCACTATCAAACAAAGTATCAATCTTTTGATTTTTGGAAATAACTCGAATATGGAAAAGCTCATGTGTTTTTCTCTCACATTCTTCATCAATAACAGATTGAGTAGAATTACCTGTAGATGCTTCATAATTCTTACCTTTTATAAATGTGTCTGAAATGATCGTTTCATCTCCTGAGTTTGACCCCAGATCTTTCTGAATAGCTGCATAAGTTTTCTTCTTCTTAGCCTCAGACTTCTTAGGTCTGAGCTCTCAATGAAGAATCCAACAGTGCTCATCATCATGCCCCTCCTTTTTACGGTGAGTGCATGAAGCTTTGCCTTTCTGTGCAGTGTTATCCTTCCTTGCTTTCCACTTCTGCTTTCTTTTCTCCTTGCTCTTGCTTACAGTGGGTTCGGATGGTCCCCCAACTTCTAGATTTCCATTCTTTCCTCTATCTTCTAGATGAGTAGCTTGTACAAATACCTCATCTATACTAGTGGGATTAAACATGAGGATGGTATGCATCATGTAGCTATGTATACCACTAATGTACTTCAAAAGAGTCTCTGGTGAGTCTAATGAGATACCCAACATCAATGCTCTCTTCCTGAATTCTTGAGTATACCCCTGCACACTTTTCCCTTTCAACTACGAAGAGTTGGCCAACTCGTCATGGCTTGTTGCATGTAGTCAAATTGATAGAACTGCTTTTTGATTGCAGCAACAAATTCACTCCAGAGAGAGATGTTCTTAACATGTCTTTTTATATCAGCTTTGGTTCTGCCTTCCCACCAAACCAGGGCAGTGCCTCCTAGGGATAGGCTTACCAGCAGAATCTTACTCTTGTCTGAGTCTATGTTTTGTACCTTGCAATACACATCAATTTGTCTAATCCAATTGTCCAACTTTTCAGCATTTACCTCTCCATCATATATAAACAAATCAAATTTAACATCTAGTTAATCAAAGATGCTTTCTTATTATGCAAAGGGCTATTATGAGGTGTGAGCGAGCTTTCCTCTTTCCCCTTTCCTTTGGAGTGGTCATGGGAATGAGACTCATCTTTTTCTTTATCTTGTTTAGAACTCGATGAATCTTCATCCTTGTGCTTTCTAAAGTCCTTATACATTTCTTCTACCATAGACTTTATAGCTAGGAAACTCTCTATGAATTGAGGGTCTAGCCCCATAGAACCTTCCTTTGACATTGTCTTCTGAGAATAGACTCCCCCAATTTTAGGATTAGTTTCCATCAATTCTCATTCTCCTAATTTGAGCTTTGATCTAGTGAGAATTCATAGCTAAAACAACACAAGCTTGTCTGACCTTACAACCTAATGCTCTGAAACCACTTGATATGATAATCACCCTATGAGTGACATGAATTGAAGATTTATAAAACGAAAGGTATTACAGACTCATGTGTTGGTGTGTGTTCTATGTTATTTAAGAAACAAATCAATCACATTGCCAATAGACAAACATTTAAATGGAAAGACGACAGGGAAATACAATAAGCAAACATAAGACACAAGAGTTTTAATAAGGAGTTCACCCTATTCTCTAGGGCTACATCTCTGGTCCAACTTTCAGTGGTGGCCTTGTTTTATTGTGTCTTAAGCAGAGAATCACAATGCAGGGACTCAATGTGAGTTCTCTTGAAGTAGATTTACTTGGCAGGGTGGTTCTTGGATTGCCCAAGCCACTGGAGTACACAGACTCTTCCTCTTCCTACCAGCTCTGTGACCTTCTGGTCTATAGTGGAAAGAGCCAAATGTGGTGCTCAGTCCAGATAGATTCCTCTATGGGATGGCTCGAACCTTTCAAGCTCTGGTGCTCGACGTTGCCGCTGGTCAGCTCGGCCCTCTGTCTCTTTCTTCTTTTTCTTCAGTGTCTTCTTTCTTTGTGTATTCCATCCTCCTCTTAGGATTAAGGTTTCTCTGTCTTTTTTTGTCTCTCGAACTTTCTCTCTTTCCTGTGTATTCTCTCCCTGTTCATGGCTTTTAGCCATTCGTTTGCCATGCCTGTTCAGTTCTCCTTCTTCCTTTGTTGATTCACCTTCTGCAGTTGTGCTTAGAGTTCTTTGTTCGGCATCAGCATGAACGCTTAGGGAGTGGCCACGTGTCCTCCTCTAAATGGTGCCAGCCTGCTTTGTGGGCTCGTTTCTTCAGTTATGTTGTGGATGAAGTCTTTCCTCCACCGTGGTAGTGAAACGAACCTTAAATCTTTAGAAATCGTGGCGTATTACCTCGTCAATTCTGCTTCCTCCATCAGGCACAATCTCAGCGATCCGATCTGGGTCCCCCAGATCCAACGTCATACGCACGTCCTGCGCGGTTGACTTGCTCGACCGATAACACACGATCAATGGCGGTTTTCTCTCACCTCCGTGTGCCAGGCGTCGATCGATGTATGGAATCACTCTGCTTCCATCCAAAACCTCTTACCATTTGAGGGCGCCCCGATCAATACAGCTGGTTTCCAGAGTGCGAGCCCCACCTTTCTATGTTTAGCGCTTTGCCTTTTTCCGCTCACGGTTCTCTGGCTCCCAACATGACCGAGTGCTCTGGCTTCCTCCATTTCAACCCTGTTTGCCCCGCTAATCGTGCATCAAAATCCACCTCCTTTTCCCGATCCAGGTCTCCCAGGGGCTACTTTGACCTCCTGCACAGTTTTCATGGGCCTCTATCAGCGTGCTTTGACTGAGGTCCTCGTTGTTCCACGTTGGCTGCCATTGCCACTGGTTCAGGGTGTTTTTGATTGTTGTTCTGGAATTCTTAGTGATTTTTCTTGACCTGATACAATCATGGTTCTTTGACAGTCCTTTATGGATCCAATTCAGATCACCAACACTCCTTCTTAACTAAGGATGTATTCATCATATACAAGTACAAGGAAGATCTCATCTATATGAGCTATGAATAAATTTAGGCACTGCAATGACATGGACAAGATTCCTGACCAGGGAAATTTATCCAGTGGTCTCTCAACAATTTCATCACTACAATGGCACAGACTAGATTCCTAACCAAGGAAATCTATCGAAGTGGAGATAACATACACTCAAGATTTCATCCTCTCTAGGTAGCATCAGGCTTACTTGCTAACCACCAACCCAAAGATCCAGGTGTTTATCCAAAAACAAAGCTCTATAATCAACACCATATTTTTCCAACTTCAGGGCCTAGACATCAACACAAAGTGTCGTCCAAATGCCCTCCCATGAAATGCTTCACTCACAAAGCCTCAACACTCATTCATCTAGCAGACCAGGGATAATCATTATCCCCCAATCAACCTAATTAGTAACCAAAATGCTATTAAAAACTTTGAGAGATTCACCTATACAAACATAACCCCAATTAATAATATACTTTCATATGTACATAATCAAATACAAACCTCTCAGGTTTTCCAAGCAACTTGATGTTCAACTTTTCATAGTAGGACTATCAATTGAATCTTTGATAGAAGGTTCCTCAATCATACACTTTCCTACTTCTCATGTAGCAACACATCCTTCAAAATTCATTCTCAAATGAAAACTATGCTATGCGCTCCCTCTCAACCAGGGAGCTTCCCTTTAACTAATATCCCTCTTAATATCAGGGAGATCTTTCTGATACAGGTTCCCTCTTAACACAGAGAGATAAACTTATTTACTTCAACATCATAGAATCTTTTGTGGCTTACAACTATTTCATCAAAGTTATTATTGTCATTACTATTAACATCAAACATATTCACCATATTGAAGATTATGTACATGTAGAATTTAGATAGAAATTACAACCAAATATACAGAAGCATGAAGTTATTCATATTACAATTATTGAAGCATTTTAACCTTATACATATCATATACCCTAACTTAATTACAAACAAGAGGGATATAGTCCTAACCATATCGCTAGGGACTTTGTCATAAATCCTATATTACTTCATAACAACTTTCATTACATCTAGGGTTTCAATGTTTCTTCCAAAGGTATGACATACCCTACGACAACATAAAACATAGAAACAATTAAAACAAATATAGATCTACATTGCCTCTAATGACTTTCAGAATTCATATGTTAGACTTTCTACTAGGGTTTCCTACCAATCCTAGATTTCATAAAAAATCAATTAAAACCAAGCACAACTTAGTCATCAACATGAATAACTTCCATAAGGGATAGTTACAACCCCTACATTTTCATACAATCAACAAATCACAACTAAATCTAAAATTTCAATGATCTTACACAAATATCAAATTATCACATTGTCATCATACATCAAATATTTTTACTTCTACTAAGGTTCAACTCCAAAAACCTAGAATTTCATTTTCACAATCTCAACAATCATTATAAATAGATCTCATATTGGTATATCACACATACTAGAGAATTTAAATACTACTAGGGTTTAGCTACAAAACCCTAGATTTCCAAATATCATCATCTTAGAATATCAGACAAGGACTTATATCTAAGACTTATGTCCATCAATAACTAGGTCAACACAAATATGTAAGAAGTTTTTTATGAGGCATAAGCATATCATATGTCAGAAAACATTAATACATTAGACATATACTGACCTAGTCCAAGCTATGGTTTTGACAACATATACATACTTAGGGCTTCATTCCTAGGATCTTACTTTAAACACATAACAAAGGTTTTTCTTATAGGCTCAACCAAATCCTAAAGATCTAGGGTTTCATAACTTAGCAAAGAAAACCATATTATTCCAAAATTTCAAAGGTTTGATATCTCATAGAAACATCATTCAACCCTAATAATATAAGACTTCATGATCATACCGAAATCCTAAACATGACATCATCAACAAGAAATTCAAATAGCATTTCACAATAACCCTAAGCAGGCTAGAGTTTCATACATTGTCAACATACACTTATGGTTTTCCAGAGAACCTATCTACGGTTCTATAAACTCAGTCAAGAATATGATTGTGGTATATTTATCAATTCATGAATCACCTAGAACAAGAATCATTATGATTCAATATAGATAGACACAACAATGTTAGTAATAGATTATCAAATGAATAAACTTTTACTATAAAGAAATCAATGTTTTTTAGTTTAAGGCATAACTTTCTTTCTTGAAAAACATTATCTTTGGGTAATTTCTTCTATACTCCTTGAGGATATAGCAGATGTCTTACTAATCAAGACAATAGAGAGAGAATGGTGTTGAAATTTGGTACCGGAGGACAGGTGGTTCCCTTAGGCTTTGATCTTTGGCCTAGGGAAAAGTGTCCAAAAGATTTTAATTTTTCTCCTAAAGTGGCTTCATAATTTTTATAAAGTTAAAATCTAATTAAAAGTGACTTTAAGTGATAAAGTTACTAAGTCTAATTTTAAAGTGGCTTTTATAAAGTCAATGAAAAATTAGAAAGGAAAAGTGACTTTGGAAATAAATGACTAAGTGGGTCTTTATTAAAGTGGGTGAATTAAAAAATAGAAAGTGAGATTTAAATGTGCATTTAATGTCAGCCATTGATCTAAATCTATCTCAGCCATTGGATTTAGAGATCACCCAAAAGTCATTTAGGGTTGGGTTAAAGGAGTAAAAGGAGGAAAAGATCATTCATTCTTTCATGAGCAGATTGGGAGAAGGAGAGCAAGAGAGCAAGGGAGATTTCTGGACAGGAAGGAGAAAGAGGCAGCAGTTTGGCACACATACTAGGCAGCTCTTCAACAAATCAGAACAGCAGAAAGGACAAGCATACAGCTGAAAGAACCAACAATAAAAGGCATATTTTTGCTCAGCAAACAGTAAAAGGCATATTTGTTTTTGCACAGAAATCGAGGCAGCTGATTTTCTGCACAAAAATCTAGGTCCATAGAGCCTGTCCGTACCATCTGTACAGCATGTCCGCACCGTCTGTATAGCCATCCATACCATCCGTACGGCCGTACGTACAGTTGTCGTCCAACATTGTGTTGCTGTTTGAAAATTTCCACTGGGCTGTGAGGCTCAGAAATCAAGATAAGTTTGAAATTTGTTTGCTGATTTTTGTTGATTTTCATTGAAATTTCTCACTGTAAAAAGGAATTTTCCAGAAATAAAGAAGAGCTCTCAAACTGGTTTTCCCCAAGAGTTGTAAGGGGTTTTTCCAAGGTCATGTTGACCAAAAATATCAGTGTTTTAATGTGTTTTAATGGCTGTTTATTACTACTGATTTTTATTTCTGCAATTTCCAGCATTCTGTAAATTTTCCAGAATTTGTGTTTTCAGCAAATTTATTTTTTCCAGCTTGTTGAATGTATGTTTATGGGAAAGGGCATTTAACTACATGGGAGAAATAAGGAGAAACTAAAAATCAGGGTGGGAAAACAATTTTTTTTTGCATGGTATCAGAGCTTGAGTACTGAAGGGCAGTTTGAGACAGCAAAAGAGAAAAATTACAGCTGCTGCTTTTTCACTCAGAAAATTTCAGCGAGCTGATTTTTCATAAACAACAAGTTTTATCTTTACTACAGCAGTGCTATTCTTCAATTTTAGGACAGCAGGATGTCATTGGGATTGAGGGTGGAGGATAGGTTGGATGCGCATACAAATTACAACGTTTGGAAGGAGAGAATGCAGAGTATCTTTGAGGAGGCAGAAGTCTGAGATATCATGGTGCATACCACACAGACCCCTGTTGTTGTACCTACTGATGCTACTCAGTTGGTTGCTTCTAATAAAAAGAACAACAAGGGTAAGAGGCTGATTCTAGACAGAATCAAAGATCATTGCATTCCTCATGTGAGAGGAAAGAGCAATGCCCATGAGATGTGGACAGCATTGTCCAATCTCTACCAGAGTACCAATGAGAACTGAAAATGGTTCTAAAGGAGAAACTGAAAAACATTAAGATGGGCAATGATAGTGCAACTGGAAATCTCACTAAGATTACTAATGTGAGAGATGTGTTGGCAGCAATTGGAGAGGCCATTCCACCCACTGAGTTGGTGCGGATTGCGGTAAATGGCCTCCCCCGTTCATGGATGAACTTTGCTGATGGGGTTTGTGCACGTGAGACCCTTCCCATGGGATGATTGCATTCAGACAGAGATCAGGAAAGGTCAGCTTGGCGCAGCCAAGCCAGTTGAGCAGGATGAGGATGTAGCACTGGTGGCAGGAGGCAGGAAAGGCAAAGGGAAGAAGCAGGCTTCCACAAGCAGTGGTGGGGGCAAAGGCAAAGGTAAAGGTAAACAGGTAAACACATAGAAGGACTATTCCAAGGTGAAATGTTAGAATTGTCAGAAGATGGGACACTATGTGGTTGTGTGTCCGGAGAAGAAGAAGAAGAAGGGGAAGGACCCGAGTTTGGCAGCTTCAGCAGAGATTGAGGACTTTGCAGGTCGTTTTGACCGGGAGTTTGCATTCACTATGTGTGAGTCCTCTAGTGCAGGATCACCTGCCATACAGGTTCAGAGGGAGCAT
>APFE031112551.1:0-23131 GCA_000404065.3 Pinus taeda | reverse complement strand
TCTCTATAAGATACAAAATTTCAGCCTCTGGATCTCTGTGATGAGGGATCCATATATAGATGATTACAGAGAGGTGAGTCATCTTCTATGATCTTGATTAGTGTCTTCTCTCTGATATTTCCTGCTTCCACTTAGAGAATGATGATATCTTACTCATCGTTGGTCGAAAATAGAGAGGCAAGTGTCATAGGGGAAGCCTCTGGAAGTTTCCATGATCTTCCACCTTGCATTTTTGTCCCTACCATTTGTCCATTCCCAACCATCGCACCCTACAAAGGAGAAAATCAGTATGCATCACACCTTGTACACTGGGAAGGTGATATGCATCGCACCCTTTGCATTGAGCTTTCAGTATGGTCCAGTGTTGACCATTTATGAGCAGTTTTCCGTGGAGAACTTCTGGGAGATGATGTAATCAGTTGACCTTGTTCCGTTAGGCAGTGAAGCAACACTTTTAGGGACTTAGGAGCCCTCGGTTTATGGACATTTATTATTGGGTTTGAAGTGCCCAAAAATGTCTATAACAATGACTTGTTCAATTAGTTTAAAGGAGAACGATTGTTCTCAAATATTGACTTGAGATCTGGATATCATCAAGTACACATCAAATAGGAGGATATATACAAGACTGTCTTCAGGACCATGCATGGTCTTTATGAGTTTGTTGTTGTTCCATATCCAACTACATTCATGTATTTGAGGAATAATGTGTTGCCTCCATATTTGGATAAGTTTGTGATTGTGTTCATTGATGATATACAGATATATTCTAAAAATGAGGAAGAGCATGCCGAGCACTTAGCAGCAATGTTGAGGTTATTGAGAGACCATAGTTGTATCCTAAGCTCAACAAATGTAGTTTCTTTGAAATAGAGGTACACTAGTTGGGACATGTTGTCTCCAAGGAGGGAATTGTAGTAGATACAGAGAAGATGAGGGCCATCATGGAGTGGGTAGCTCCTAATAGTGTGGATGAGGTGATATCTTTCATGGGTTTGACAGGATATTGTAGGAGTTTCATCAGGAATTTCGCATAGATTTCTTACCCCATCACATCATTGTAGAGGAAAGGTAAGATGTTTGAATGGACTAAAGAGTGTGAGACTAGATTTGAAGATCTTAACCAGTTGCTGACACATTCAAGAGTACTACATATTGCATATCGAGACAAAGAGTTTGTAGTATGTACATATGATTGCAAGAGAGGGCTTGGTGGAGTCTCTATACATGATGGATAGGAAGTATGTTATGAGTCCCAGAAACTAAATGAGAACGAGTTGAACTATCCCATGCATGATCTTGATTTAGCAAAAATTATATATGCAATGAAGATGTGGAGGCACTATCTTCTTGGTAGGTGGTTTGTGCTTATGAGTGATGACATTGGGTTGAGGTATTTCTTTGACCAGTCGAATTTGAATGCGAGGTAGGCTAGATGGTTGGCCATGATTAGCGAGTTTGATTTTGAGATCATGTACATCAAATTCAAGGAGAAAAAAGTGGTAGATTCTTCTAGTAGGCGTGTACAGGTGAATCACTTAGCAGTTGTGAGCTCTTATGGGATAGATTTATAGAACATGATCTTGCGGGCAAGACAATAGGATGCCAGATATATGGATATTGTGTACAAGTTGCAGCAGAGTATAGGTACAGGTACAGGTACATATAACAGTATAGGTAAAGTACAGGTACAAGTAGTGCTATAGGTACAGTTGTAGGTGCATAGGGCTTGGATTATTGTCTTACGAAAGATGTAATGTTTAGGTTTCGAGATAAGATATATGTGTCTGATGATAGTGATCTCAAGAAGGTGATCTTTAGGGAGTTTCACGTGAAACCATATTTAGGTTACCCAACTTATCAGAAGACACTCAAAATAGTGAGGAGTTATTACTATTGATCGAACCTGAAAAGGGACGTAGCAGAGTTTGTGGCGAGATGTTTCTACTATCAGTGAGTGAAGGAAGAGTCAAAACATTCAGGTGGATTGCTATAATCGATCATGATTCTAGAGTGGAAATGGGATGCAATTTCCATGGATTTCATCACAATGTTGCTGAAAATAGTGAAGCAACATGATTCCATCATGATCATTGTGGACAAGGTAACAAAGGTTGCACACTTTGTGCCGATAATGTCAAAATTCTTAGCTAGTGATGTGACATGGGTATTCATCATAGATGTGGTTAGAATACATCCTGTTCCAAAGAATATTGTGTCACATAGGGATGTGAAGTTCACTTCCAAGTTTTGGAAAGAGTTATTTGTAAGTTTGGGAACAAAGTTGGCCTTTAGCACAACTTATCATCTGCAAATGGATGAACAGATAGAGAGGATCAACAGGATATTAGTGGACATGTTGATGATGTATGTGATGTGTCAACAATGCAAGTGGGAAGAGTATATCCCTTTGGTCATGTTTGCGTACAACAATGGTTATCATAAGTGACTGAGGATGAATCCTTCTGAGTGATTGTATGGGCGTAGTTGTAACACTTCCATTAGTTTGAGTGATTCAGTTAGGAGAGTACTGATTGGACTAGATATGTTGGCAGACATTGATAAGGAGATGCAGGTGATCATGAAGAATCTCAAGGTTTCACATGATGGGAAGAAGAGATACGTAGACAAGAATATATTGTTCAAGCTGTTGTAGTTTGGGGAACAGGTGTACTTGTCCATCAAGCCAAAGAAGAGCTCCTTGCAGATTGGCTCATGTACCAAGATGGCAACACAATTTTGTGGAACCTTTAGTATTATTGAGCAAATTAGGCCAGTATAATATCGACTTTCACTGCCTCTGACAATGAAAGTCCATGATGTTTTCCATGTATCTTTTCTTAAGAAGTATGTTAAATATGTTGATCATGTGATTAACTAGTCTGTATTGAAGGTGGAACCAAATGGAGAATTCCAACCAGAGCCTCATTGTATATTGCAGAAAATGGTGCTCATGCTTTAGAATTGATAAGTAGAGCAAGTTAAAGTGCAATGGAAACACATTGGGCCTTGTTATCACCCAGTAATTCCCCAAGGTTGAAGAAGGAGATCACCGGGGTAACCACTAACCACTTTTAAGTATAGGATCTGGCTAACCTATGACTCAAATAGGGGTCTCTCTTTATGATTTAGCTTTATTTGTTTGGATATTAAGCTAGTTATGGAAGTTCAAGGGAATTTTGATTAAAGATTGGATGGTGGCATCCTTAAAATAGATGGGTAGATTGATGTCTCTAGACCATTGGGCTATGGATTCAAAGAAGGGCAGGAAAACTGGAATTGACTCACTAAAGGGAGTATTCAAAGGGCAAGCTAGCAGAGTGAAGCATGGGGCTTTGGGCTAGATGGTTGAAGTGATATTAACTACGGTGAGAGAACACTTAAGAATTCTCAAACTAGGATTAAGATGAGGAACAAAGGATAATCATGAACATAGGGCAATTAAGAATCGTTTGCTATAGATCAGAGGGAAATTACCTAAACTAAGGAGAAATCAAGGATTCCTTAACTTAGATAATTAGCAGAAAACATTAAAATGCATAATAGTTAAAACAGGGTGCAATGAAGCAAATTCTAAGATATCATTACATATTATAGCATTCAAATTTCAGATACATTAAATATCGCGAAAAAACTTTTAAAGAATGATAACAAACAAGAGAAAATACTTGTCTATACTTCACAGTAAACATGACTCCAGTTAAATGTCTTGTCTTTATTCATCAATCCAACTTGCTGGCTCAGTCAATGCTCCAATGGCTTACAGTATTTTGATCAAGAAGTCTATAGAAATTTCTAAGAATCAACCCTAAAATAATTCAACTGAAGAAGTATTTATACAAATTCTAAACTGAAATATCTTGAAAAAATATCAAGATTGGTTTTACAAATATCTCAAATTGTTTTACACTAATAGAACTTAAATAAAGGACACTCAAAACTAATGAATTTATTTGGCACTATATTTATGGATTGATGGTGACAAATAAGAGAAATTTGAATTTGATAGCAACTCTTAATTGATGATGAGGCTTCCAAGTCACTAACTGCATCCTTCCTTTGTGCATTCTACCCCAGAAATTCAGCAAAATTAGGGTCCAGTGATACCCTTGTATATCTCAATTCGAGATAGATATCTAAAATGTGAATGTTGTTATTGTAGACAAGTACGGTATGGCAATAAGCCTCTCTTAGTTTCCAAAAATTGAGCTCCAGATATTCACAATATGACCTACAAAAGGATGTCAAAAATAGGCCTTTGCACTCTCTGATAAATAGCCTCTGAAGAGATGCATTTATCTTCTTTTTTGTAATATATATGTACAAAGTGAGAGATTTTTTGTCGACTAGCCTTTTAGGAACACAAATCTCCTCTAGTTTCTCAAAATGCCTCTTGGAGTGGCCACAATAGTTTTTGCAAAGTTATGACTTAAACAAGAAATTTCTGGAAAATGTACCATTTATGCTCTGTTTTTTCATCTATCTTCACTTTCATTTTTCAATCTAATACACTTTTACTGATACTCTTTCATCCAATAGACTTTGACCCTGAGGTGTTCTTTTCACCTGTTTACTTGATTGCTCTGTTTTACTACGCAGTGACTTTTTCATGTTAATTTATCACAGTAAATCAGTCATTTTAACTCACCATTCTACATCAGGCAATTTTACATTCATCATTTTCTTGGAATTGGGAGAAATTGATTGTTACTGGTAGTTGATGGAGGCTGCAGAGGTTCGTGTGGTTCTGGTAGAGATTGATGAATGAGCTGGGCTGTCTGCAGTGCATGTGGAGCAATGGCAGAGGTCTGTGAGTGAATTAGATGATTGCAGGAGTTGCAATAGTGTTTCTGAATTATCAATGGTAATTGCACAAAAAGAGTGAAAAGAGGGGTAAATGGGCTTTTATAGTGAAAACGGTTAGTTTTTGGCGGGCTCATTGATTGATGAATAGTGGCAATTTTTCAGTTAGACGGGAGAAGTAGTTTAGGAGGGCCATCACATCTCTTTTGTAGTGCAGGTGGTATTTTGGAGGGGTTGCTCGATTCGACTTATCATGTGACACATAGCGTCAAGCGTTAGGGGGAAAGCCACCTTATCGGGCAGTTAAAGGGTAGACCTCGGGTCGGCTCGATACAGATTCGAGCTGTTAGATGAGTGGAAGGGAGAATGCATGGTGATCGAGATGTGAAGGTACGTGTCGATTTATAAAAATAGTTTCTGGGGGGGCCATGGGTCTAATCACAGGTGGTATGAGATTAACTTGGAGCTTAATCTCATCGGGGACGCTTTAATATGGGATTAAGGACTAAGGGTAGGATTCAATATATTTGTGGGATATGGGGTAGTAATATAGTTCATAAATAAACTAAGGGGTGGGGTTAATTTATATAAATAAGTTAAATATATAAGGGACAATGGGTTTTTCGGAAATTTAAATGATAAAGTTAAAAAATTTAATATGTTGTGAAATGAGCAGAAGGGGTATTGCACTTACGTATATGAAATGTTTTGTGCTTTCCACATACTTACTACTTAGGATAAATATGTTTGGTGGGTTTTTCTCATAAAACATGTTTATAAAGGGGTTTTCCTAGGCAAGATAACTTAACGTTAGGAAAAAGGCATTTTCTAAGGGGTATGAATAATTTATAAGGGAATTTAACACCTTTCCTTCTTATGTCATCAAGTCGAAGGTCAGGTCCCACTAGAAGTTAGAGAAATGCTCTGAGCCTCTTTCACTTAAAGAACTATAGGTATTAAAAATTTTATTGTGAAAGGGAAGTTAGTAAGTGTCATAGCGGTTAAAATGAACGAGGGGGTGCTAAATAAGTCATATTGTAAACCATTGTTTTTTCATTGTCCTCTACTTATGCACTTTTGAAAATTGCATTTGATATGATGACATAAGTGCAACTGCATAATCACATGACATTTATACAAACTTTCTACTACTTACCCACTTACTCATCCTACCATTTTTTCTTCACTTTATTTGGGTGCATTTAGGCTAGAAAATCGTTATCAATCTTTTTCTTTTCTTTACAAAGTAAACTATCTAATTCTAACTTTATATCCTCCAAGTTATCAGATTAAATTGATGAGCTCCTTTTATTCACTCTACCTATCTAATGATCTGCCAAGATTACACTGTTTGGTCAGATTTTATTCTCTAACTATAAACACAAAATTTATAGCATGAAATAGCCAATTTTAAACATTTTGACTATCATGGATTTTGGCATGAGTAACAAGCCGCACAAAATCATTTATTATGCATAAAATAAAATAGTAGTGACATTTGGACTTGCACACTTTCATGGTCTCTTTTTTTGGGGGGTTCATATACTTTCATTTTTTTAACCTTCTCTTATTCTTTTTGTCCTTTGATTTCTCTTTTAGGACACACCCTGTTTACATTTTTTACTTTTTTATAATATGGAAAACATTTGTAGAAAGCAAAGGTATCTACAATATTACAATCTTAACCTTAGCCATTCAAAATTATGACTTCTATTCCTTGTGAAATTTCAATAACACCGTCCACTAGTAGCATGATCCATTGGGTCAATCCCACACATGTATGTGCTCTTTTGTATAATCTTTGTCAGTAAAAATTTTGAATTGAAAATACACCCATTTTTGCAAACTAAAATATGATCTAACATAAACTTGCTGCTGAAAACTAAATCTATTCAAACTAAAATCCTAGCTACTTACTTTAATTAGCTTTTGGATTGCTGGTAATGTAAAATGAAACAACCAATGAAACCACTCAAGCATTATATACATTGATGGATTTTGTTGCTTGGGCTTCTTTTTGATTAAAATTGAGGTTCTAAAGAAAAATATAACCTTGTCAACCAATGAGAAGATAAGGAAATACTTGCTTTCATTTGTAGACTCTAAAAACTATACAAAAGGATCTTCCAAAATATATACACTATTGTTGAACTGATTTAAGCATCTCCACACTTGTTCTGGATGGCTTCCATGCCATGAAACTGAAATGTCACTTTTATCTTTAACACCCTGTAGACTTTCATATGAGCTTTGTTATGATACTTCTACTGATTGAAATTTCTATTTGTTGAGACCTTTATCATCTCGATTTTTACTATCATAGTCTGTTAATGGAGAAAAATTTAGATTGCATTCATCATCCAACCTATCAGTGACTGGACTATAAACAACTGGGAAGGATTGCTGCAACTTATTACACATAGGTTTGAATGGAACTTCATAGGTTTCTACAATCTGCTCATCCTTTTCTTTAGAGATGTTATAACACATTTCCTTTAAAAAATGAAATGATTCAAAACAAGGAGGCAAAGAAGCTTCACGTATTTCCAAATTTTCTACACTTTCTTCTTCACTTTCATAGTTGATATGGATAAGATGGTCATTGTTTTCAAGCTAGTGAAACTGGTTATTATCCAAACTAGCTTCTGATTTCTCTGTAAAGTTAGTTTGGATTTGAAGAACATGGTTATCATCATACTGATCATATTTAGGCAAATCATCAAAAGAAGTAATATCATTAAATATACACATTAGGTCAAGAGATTTCTCCTATACATATTGCTCTATGAATCTATCTTCTAATCTATGGTAGTTGGAATTAGTAAGAATTTGTTTATGAACCTCAATCTCTTCTTGCTACAGAAAAATGTGTCATGGTGATCTTGAGCAAAAAAATCATCTTTCATAGTGATTTTCTGCATTCCTTCCTCTATTTTCTTCATCAAAATGTCGAGTTTTTCCTCTGCAGTGTTGCTTTCAGTTGCTTCTGCTTTCAACATTTCTCTTCTAATTTGCATATTAATTTCTACATCTACTACAATGTTCTGCATTTGTTCCAGTGTTGAGGGGTTACTTTCTCTT
Organism: Pinus taeda; assembly: GCA_000404065.3. Lineage (NCBI taxonomy): Eukaryota > Viridiplantae > Streptophyta > Pinopsida > Pinales > Pinaceae > Pinus > Pinus taeda. The sequence goes on along the minus strand of APFE031112551.1, from coordinate 15,247 downwards.
AGCTGAAATTCTATTTCTAGATCAAATCCTCTTGGGTAATGCAAAAGAGTTGAATTAAGGGGAGGTTTATATTTGATGGCATCAAATAATAGGCTTGATTAAATCTGTCTAAAAATTGTTGTATTATTTCACCTGGCTACCTTTTTAAATGATCATATTCTTCTATGATCATAAGAAGATTAACTTTGATTAGCCATCTATTAGGGAAAAATTTGGCACACTATTGGAAAATTGAGATGGTTACAATAGGTAAATTTTTGAACCAACTCTTTACTCTACTTTGCAAAGAAAGAGCAATAATCCTGATAATAACATCATCTTCATCAGTTTCGAATAAGTCTAGATAATTCTCAAAACCTTGAATATGTTTTTGGGCAGTGATACCATTCTCTCCACCAAACCTAGGGAGATGCTTGTAATAATCATTAGGGAAAGCATGGAGTGTAGGAGGTAAGATGAGTGGCTTATATCTATTAGGAGATTTATGTGGTACTGGAATATGTACAGGGATTGTATGATTGGTCTTGATTATTTGAAGCTCCTCAATGGGAAAATGATCTTCATAAGAATTAGAATATTGTTGTTCAAATGTGTAAGGAGACTTTATATCTACAACTTTCAAATGGAAATAATTAAAAATTAATCTAAAATCTTCTCTAAAATAAAATATACATTGAAAAAATTTATCAATGAGAAAGAACATAATGTCTTGGATAACAGTCCAACTTAAATGTCTGATCTTTTCATACAGTTCTTTTAGGTTCAATCCTCCAGTGGAGTCTGGATTGTGGAAATTATTTGGAGTCGCCAAGTGTATTATTTTAATGTTTGTGTGTCTGATCACTATCCACCATCATAGATCAGATCCAAACATGTAAAATATTTTTGAAGAAAATGTTAGTTCTCCCCAGTATGGTGGCCACTATGTTATCACCCAGCAATTTCCTAAGGTTAAAAAGGAAGATCACTGGGGTAACCACTAACCACTTTTAAGTATAGGCTCTAGCCTACCTCTGACTCATAGAGAGCTCTCTCTTTATGATTTAGCTTTGTTTGTTTGGATATTAAGCTAGTTATGAAAGTTCAAGGGGGGGTTTGATTGAAGGTTGGATGGTTGAATATTTAAAACAAATGGATGGATTGATGTCTCTAGACCATTGGGCTACGGAGTCAAAGAAGGGAAGTAGTACTGGAATTAACTCACTAAAGGGAGTATTCAAAGGGTAATCTCGCAGAGTGAAGCATAGGTTTCTGGGCTTCATGGTTGAAGTGATTTTAACCAGGCTGAGAGAGTACTTATGAATTCTCGAATCGGGATTAAAATGAGGAATAGAGTATAATAATGAACAAAGGGAAATTAAGAATCCTTTGCTATAGATCAAAGGTAAACTACCTAAACTAAGGGTCAACCAAGAATTCCTTAACTTAGATAATTAACAGAAAACATTAAAATGCATAATAGTTAAAATAGTGTGCAATGAAAAAAATTCTTAGATATCATTACATATTATGGCATTCATATTTTAAATGCATTAATGATTGTGAAAAAACTTTTAAGGAAAGACAGAAAAACAAGAGAAAATACTTGTCTATACTTCACACTACACATGAATCTAGTGAAATGTCTTGTCTTTATTCATCAATCCAGCTTGTTGGCTCAGTCAATGCTCCAATGGCTTACAGTCTTTCAATCAAGAATTCTATAGAAATTTATAAGAATCCACCCTAAAATACTTCAAATGAAGAAGTATTTATACAAATTCTAAAACTAAAATATCTTGAAAAATTATCAAGATTGGTTTTAAAAATATCTCAAACTATTTTACATTAATAGAACTTAAATAAAGGACACTCAAAACTAATGAATATATTTTGCACTATATTTATGGATTTAGGGTGACAAAGAAGAGAAGTTTGAATTTGATAGCAACTCTTAATTGATGATGAGGCTTCCAAGTCACTAACTCCCTGCTTCCTTTGTGCATTCTCCCCCAGAAATTCTACAAAATTAGGGTCCAATGATAACCTTGTATATCTCAATATGAGATAGATATGTAAAAATTGAAAGAGGTTATTTTAGGTAGGTATGATTTGGTGATAAACCTCTCTACGTTTCCCAAAATTCAACTCCAGAATTTCGCAATATTCCCTGCAAAATATGTCAAAAACAGGCCTTTACATAGTCCAAAAAATAGGCTTTGAAGAGATGCATTTATCTCCCTTTTTGTAATACATGTGTAGAATGTGAGATAGGTTTTTGTCAATTGTCCTTTTAGGAACGAAAATGTCTTCTAGTTTCTGAAAATGAATCTTGGATTGACCACAATAAAGTCTGCAAAATTATGGCTTAAACAGGGAATTTCTGGAAAATGTACCATTTCTGCTCTGTTTTTTTATTTAACTTCACTTTGATTTTTCAATCTGATACACTTTTACTGATACTCTTTCTTTTAATACACTTTGATCCTGATTTGTTGTTTTCACCTATTTACGTAGTTGCTATGTTTTAATTGTCCAATAACTTTTTGCTGTAAGTTTATCACAGTAAATTAGTCATTGTCTCCCACAATTCTGCATTAGGTAATTTTAAATTCATCATTCTCCTGGAATTGGGTGAAATTGATTGTTACTAGTAGTTTATGGAGGTTGCAGAGGTTTTTGCGGTTTTGGTACGGACTGATTAATGAGCTGGGTTGTCTACAGTGCCTATGAAACAATGGCAAAGGTTTGTGAGCGAATTAGCTGGTTGCAGGAGTCACAACGACTTTTCTGAATTGTTAATGGTAACTGCGTAAAAAGAGTGAAAAGACGGGTAAATGGTATTTTATAGTGAAAACAATTAATTTTTGGCAAGTTCATTGATTGATGAATCGTGGTTGGTTTTCAGTTAGATGGGGGAAGCGGTTTAGGAGGGCCATCACACCGGTTTTGTGGTGCGGGCGGTATTTGGGAGGGGCCGCCCGATTCCACTTACCGTGTGACATGTAGTGTCAGGGTTTAAGGGGAAAACCACCTTATCGGGAATTTCAAGGGTAGACCTCAGGTTAGCCCCATATGGATGCGAGCCGTTAGATGAGTGGGAGGGAGATCGTATGGTGATCGGGAGGTGAAGTTGTGTGGTGATTTATACAAAAAGTTTTTGTGGGGACCATGGCTCTAATCACCGGAGGTATTAGACTAACTTGGAGCTTAATCTCATCAGGGACGCTTTAATACGGGATTAATGACTGAAGGAAGGATTCAATATATTTGTGGGATATTGGGTAGTAATATAGTTTATAAATAAGCTAAGGGGCGGGGTTAATTTATATAAATAAGTGAAATACATATGGGACAATGGGTTTTTCGGAAATTTAAATAATAAGGTTAAAAAAGTTAATATGTGGTGAAATGAGCGGAAGGGGCATTACACTTAGGTATATGAATTGTTGTGTGCTTTCCCCGTACTTAGTACTTAGGATAAATGTGTTTGGTAGGTTTTGCACTTAAAACATGTTTATAAAGGGGTTTTCCTATGGAAAAGAACTTAACCTCAGGAAAAATGGGGTTTTGTGAGGGGGATGAATGACTTATAAGGGAATTTAACACCTTTCCTCCTTAAGTCATCAAGCTGAAGGTCCGGTCCCACCAGAAGTCAAGGAAATGCTTCGAGCCTCTTTGACTTAAAGAACTATAGGTATTAACATTTTTATTGTGAAAGGGATGTTATTAAGTGTCATAGGGATTAAAATGAATGAAGGGGTGTTAAGTAAAGCATATTGTAAACAATTGTTTTTGCTTTTTACTCTACTTATGTGCTTTTGAAAATTGCATTTGATATGATGACATAAGTGCATTTGAATAATCACATGACATTTATGCAACCTTTCTACTATTTACCCACTTAATCATCCTACCATTTTTTCTTCACTCTATTTGGATGCATTTAGGCTAGTAAACCCTTATCAGTCTTTTTCCTTTCTTTACAAAATAAACTATCTATTTCTAAACTTATATCCTCCAAGGGCTCAAATTAAACTGATGCTCTCCTTTATTCTCTCTACCTATCTAATGGTCTGCCAAGATTACATTGTTTGGTCAGATTTTATTCTTTAACTATAAACACAAAATTTAAAGCATGAAATAGCCAAGTTTAAACATTTTGACTGTCATGGATTGTGACATGAGTAACAAGCTGCACACAACCATTTATCATGCATAAAAGTAAATTGTAGTGGCATTTGGACTTGCACACTTTCATGGTCTTTTTGTTTTTGGGTTCATATACTTTCATTTTTTTGACATTCTCTTATTATTTTTGTCCTTTTATTTATCTTTTAGGACATACCCTCTTTATATTTTTTATTTTTTTATAATATGGGAAACATTTTTAGAAAGCAAAGGTATGGACAATATTACAATCTTAACCTTAGTCATTCAAAATTATGACTCCTATTGGTATAGGAACCTAATAGGCCTGATGAAACCACATGGGAGATGGTGGATTAAATGCGGGGCATATATCATTCCTTGTTTTCCAGTTGAGGCAAAGAAACTTTGATATGGTGGTTTGGTGATTTCTTATGGTGGTTGGTAGGGTATTTATGTTGCTTTAGTATTTTCTTATGATGCCTTGGTATATGCTTCATGGTGGTTTAGTATTTTTTTTTATGTGGTTTAGTATATGCTTTATGGTGATCAATATATTCTTTATGATGGTTGGTATATGCTATATGATGTTTTGATATATATGCTTAAAGATGATGTTAGTATATGTTTGATATATGTTTTGATATATGATTTGGCATATGTTTTGGTATATATATTTTGATGATGTTGTTATATGTACAGCTGTGTATTGATGTAAGTATTGTAATGAGTTTTGTTATAACACTGCATTATGTGGTATGCGTGTTATGTTATTATGCTATCATGTGGTTATGTTATCATGATGTTATGATGTTGTATGAGTTGGCACCAAGCAGGATGATCATTGTAAATACCATAATGAGTTATGTTATAAAGCTCCACTATGTGGTATGTTGTCATGATTTTATGTATTGAGCATATCTTTCATTGTAAACATTGCATCGAGCTTTGTTATAGAGATCCATCAGTACTATTTCTTCTTTCCATAGGTTGTTAAGGTATACGTGTGATTGAACACCGAGGACGGTATCCCCCACGTGGGAGGGCTCTGTAATAGCCCTCATGAAAATTCCATGGAATAAATGTTAAAAACAATAACCATGGATGACTGGGACACTTATTCAAAGTTGAATGTTCGTTAAGACATCTTAGAGGGTGTTCATTTGGTTGTTTATGGCTAAGGAAATTAGCAAAGGCAATGACTAAGGAAATAAAAGGAAAAAAGGAATTTTTGGCACATTTATTTATGAGAATAACGGAAATTAGGAGAAAAGGGGGGTGAAAGGTCACATGTTGCATGTGAGCAAGAAAATGAAGGAAAATAATACAAAATGTATAAAATAGAGGCCTCATTAATAAAAAGGATTCTGAGGATCAGTTGGTAACCTTTTGTCATCTCACTGCTTGAGCTCTCTCATTTTCTCTCTCTCTCTCTCACATAGTCTTAGATACTTAGAGATTTCTTGGAGCACTCATGGAGGGTGTGGATCACATTGATTCTTGGAGAAAGAAGGCAAAGGAAGAAAAGGAAAGCAAAGGAAGGCATAAATGTCAGCAACTACATGATATTTTCTTGCAGGTACCGAGTTTCATGTATGATTTCTTCACTAGTTTTGGCATGCATGGCATATGCATGTGGATTATTCGTTGTTATTTGTCACTAAGATGGGGGATGGCCTGAATGGACAGTGGATTACCTAACCTTTCCATTTCCTAGATAGACATGGTGATTGTGCGTTTACTTTCTTTTTCTTTTTCTTGTTTCTCATGTTTCCTTAGCTCTAGTTGAGTTTTGAGTTGTGTAACCTCTGGTTGAGTTATTAGTCATGGAAGCTCTGGTTGAACACACTTTGGATGCCCTATAACAACTTGGGTTGATTTACTAGTCTTAGAAGCCTTGGTTGGACAAACGCTCTAGAAGCCTTTGGTGGGTTGAGTTACTAATCTTGGAAGCTTTGGTTAGACAAATTTTGTGCAAGCCTTGCATAATATGTGTGTTGAGTTAGTAGTTGTGGAAGCCTTGGTTTAACAAATGCTCTAGAAGATCTAGAAGGCTTGGATGGAGACCAATCTGATGATGGTTTTGGTGATCTCTGGCTGCGAGGTGGAATAATTGTTTGATGGGTTGAGGTGGATTTCATTTGGAAGCCCTGGATTAGCTTTGATTGATGTGTTCTATGAGATCCTACATTCATCCATGGAATATGGCACAGGGGTGAATCGTTGAAGAGAGATTTGGCTCAGGCATTCTACAGTCGGGTGGAATGTGGTAGTCTCACCTCGAGTTGGTCCATTGCATTCATTAATGATAAATTCTTTCCTTGATACGCATGTGTAAAGGTATTGATGTATTTATGGATTTGATGGTTTTCATGTTTATTGTATTTATGTTCCTATTATGTTGCTTATATACACATTTTATGACATCATTTATGTATGGTTCTCTGCATGATTTTACTTGTATGTGAATGCATAATGTGTCTATGACCTAATAGATGATGATGCAGCAAATGGCATGAAGAAACAAATTTTCATAGTGATTCTTAGATAAGTATGAGATCCATATGCTTAACTCTGTTACTCACACCTGTATATTACATGTCGATCATATGTTTGATGAAATTCCTGTCATGGATAGTAGAGATATAGTCAAGGTATTAAACAAGTATTTTATTTATTATTGTCATGTCCATGTTAATTTATTGATATGAAGAGATGGTTCAATTAAGGGCAATGACCTCAGCTTTGGGCCTTAAAGGGTGGCTCAAATATTAGAGTCACTGGCATAGCATTGACAATTCTGGTTCACAATCACTAGCATGCAGACTTTTGAGAGGAAATTTAGGTTCTTGGTCTTTCCCTTGCCCATAGCATGACAATGACTACGAACCAAGAGGCCTAAAAAAATAGTGGGGCCCAGGGATACGCTATCTAAGTGGATGACTTGTCTTTGGAGGGTTATGCTAATGATGTTGGATGTCCGTATATTGTTTTTTCATCAATCCCACTTCCTTAATGTGACTTAGTAGGTCGAATCATATCATAGTGGCCTCTTGTCGCATGTTTACCTTGGCTAGCCAGTTTCTTGGGTAGATGTGGGAGGATGGTGTTACATATCAATAGGCCTAAAATAAGCATGGAGGCCTCCATATCTCTCCGCCTAAACCATGATGATTTTTCTCATATCCACCCTTAGGCTTTATCGTGTATCCCACCATTTACCAATCAAGGGATTCCTACGCCTTTATGAATTTTCCTGAGACCACCCCACTAAGTTTCGAAACCATCCGATTACCCAACTCGAACAAGTGAAAGAACCGCATTGCATCATTGTTATCCATCGATGCAAACACAAGGTTGAGGATATTGTCACACTTGGTGAAACCCATGTCAATGAAAACAAAAGAACCAAATACACAAACGCATGTACCATGCATTCTAGAAATCTCAAGGAAATCATACATGAAACTCAATACCTGAAAGTAATCTCACTCTAGTTGTTTGATCCGACCCTTCCTTGCTTGAGCTTTGCTTCCCTTTTTCTTTCTTATCCTTCCTTTGCCTTCCTTTCTACACTTTTAGAGTTCTCAAAGAATGGTCTAAGTGTGAAAGAGTATTTGAAAGAGATGATATAGAGAGATACAAAACTGAACTGACAAAAGGTTGTGAACTGATCTTTAGAATGCTTTTGATCATTGACGCCTTCATTTTCTTCATTTTTCTCTATTTTCCTTCCATTTCCTCCTCACATGCAACATGTGACGTTTCGCCTTCCCTTTCTCCTAATTTCCTTTATTTTCATAAATAAAATGCCAATTTATGCTTCTTTACCTTTTGAAAACCTTTTCCAATGCCTTTGCCAATTTCCCTTAGCAATAATAAACCAAATGAACACCCACTAGGATGTTTTTCCCAACATTAATTTTGGAATATATGTCCCATGAAATTGGTCTTACTTTTCCTTTATTAAATTTATTACATGTATTTTTAACTCGGGTTGTTACATTTCATGTACTTTCCCATGATCCCAACCATTTACCTCCTACCCTTGTCATCTTCTCCAATGTATATTGACTATCAAAATTAATTCCCTACTCCTTTAGAATTTATTTATTAGTGTGAAATCATTATCGACCACATCCGAATTACGTTTCTCACATGCTTCCAGCACACATGTTCTTACCACCTCACATGTTTTTGAATCTCCGTGCATACACACTCTCCTATGCAGCATCACTTAGAAGGTTGGGCATCGTCCTAAGGTGCTTAACTAGTAAACACAGAGGGTGTGTTTTTACATTCCCCTATCACATGGCCAGGTAAGTTGGTCGCCACCGATTTCCTGAGTCCTCCACTTTCCTCTTCTAGCACCTAGGGAATGTTGGAATTATGATACAAGTGTTGACTTTGATGGAAAATCACTCACAGGTCAGCTCAAATTTCATAAAAGGAAATTCACAGTGCAACAGGTCAATTCGTAGGTAACAAGAAATGAGTACCAAAGAATAGGAATTTGGAACAAAGCTCTACTGATAAAATTCAAGAAGTTGAAGGAAAAGGATGTTTTTTTATAGTTTAAGTAGTATACACAGGTTCAACTTGACAAAGAGGCATATACACATAGGTTCATAGAACAGAAAAAAGGTATACGTATGCCTGCACTTTCACAAGAGGAAAAGCGTGTATGCATTGGAAAAAGAGTAAAGAATACCAATGGTTAATATCATGGTATTAACCCACAATTTTGAGCCGAATAATGACTATTTGTTCCCTTCCAAGAATACCACAGGCTTTAAGTGTTGTTTTGGTCCGAGGTATTGAGGAAGGCTAAAATATATAAGTAGGAGAAGATCAAAGGGCCATGTGTGCAAGTGAAAAGGTTTCTTACGAATACTTCTATCTGAAGTATATTTAATGTTGTAAGGGTTATGATTATGATATAATTAAAATAATTTGTGCACCTTGGATAAAACGTTGGATCAAGATCATGAGACCCGAAATGACTTATCATTATATGATCTGATATTGGTTGGGCTAGATTTGATTGCTTACACAAGTTTTATTCTTCAAATGCCATGATCTGGGCATGTCTAAAGTGTGGAATAGCAACAAGGTTGTAAGATAATATTTGCATATCTATACACTGGTTTGACTTGGTAAAGGCGTGTATACACACATGTTAGACTCTTACAAGTAGCGTATGCAAAAGAAAAGCTTGTTGTTTAGAAATGGCTGATCTCTATGATCAGTGCTGTTGCTTTATTATTGTTTGTCAATGAAGTCATGTTAGATCTGAGAGTAAAACTATGCATAGAGAGTTTGTGTCTGATTGATTGATTGAATAAGTGACAAGGGTTATCTTTTGCTACTAATTCTCTAGATCTCTGGAATTGACAGTAGATATTCAAAATATTACTGGTTGGTATAGATTTGATTCAGAAAATTTTATGATTCAATAGTTTTGGAGGTATACGTAGGTTTTGTTGTAGGAAGTAGCGTATAAAAACATGCTTGGTTCATTAAAGTAGTGTATAATTTTTTATGTATGATTCTTGAGGTTGCAATTGGTTCTAAATGATGATGCAGGTTTTTGGGTTCAACATAGTGTTGTGGTGACAATGATCTGACTATTTAGATTAACTGATTGTTGGTTGATGCAGTTTGAGATTCTAAGGTTTTTATGGGTCCAGTGTGAAAATTTGATGAATCAAGGCCTTCATATTGTATTATTGTGTACGAGGAGCATCCAGTCTAAAAATTAATGAAACGTGGTCCCTGGAGGAAGAGAGAAGGTCATAGCTTTCTGTAGGTCAGCGCCTACGTACTAGTAAACATATCCGTTGGTACAACAACTAGGGGGTTGTAGCTCCCTTCCAGTAGAAGCTGGAAAATGAGAGAAGGTTGTAACCTTTTGTAGGTAGGTGTCTACATACTGATATGAGTATGCACCAATACAAGATTGTAAACATATTTTCATTATATTAAAAGAAGACAGAGATGACAACAACAGGTGGTTTTTCTCCCACATTGGGTTTCCACCTTAAATATTGGTGTTCATGTGTGTTGCTTATGTGTGATGGTTTATTATGTTATTATTGCACATAGCTAATATATATTAAGATATTGATGCATTGATTATCACATGATAAATTGACTAAATCATAAGTTCTTTGGGTATACATTGGTTTCTTTAATCGTAGTAGTGAACACAAGAAAGTTCACTTCATTGTAGTAGCGTATATAAATCTGATTGGGAATTGAAAATTATTGAAGTGTAAATATTGATTCACCTCCCCCCTTCTTAGTATTATTTCCAACAATTGGTATCAGAGGAGGTCCTTCAGAAGAAGCTTGATCACTTGAAGGGAGATCATTCAAGATGAACAACCACAAAGACATGAGATATATCAAACCACCAATATTCAATGGGAACAACTTGGTATATTGGAAAATAAGAACCAAACCCTATCTTGAATTGCTTGGAGCCGATGTTTGGGAAATTATGGAAGGAGGATATTAATTTCCAACAACAATACCTACAGATAGAGCATATAATAAGTTATATGAAACCAATACCAAAGAAGTCAATACTTTATTGGGCAGCCTGTTAGAATCAGAATTCCTCAATGTCATGCAGTTCAAGACAGCCAAATGGATATGGGACAAAATCATTCAGAGCTACGAAGGAGACTCCTAGGTAAAACGTGATAAGTTTCAAACTCTCAGAATTTAGTATGAAACTCTTAAGATGCATAGCGATGAAAGTATTGCTAGTTACCTTTTATGTGTAGAGGATATTGTTAATTATATGAAGAATCTGGGTGAAGAGATAAAGGAGGCTACTTTAGTAGAGAAAATTTTGAGATCTTTGTCTTATGAATTTGAGTCAAGGGTATCTACCATAGAAGAAAACGAGGATCTTCAATCGACTGCTATGGTTCAAATTCATGGAATTCTAACAACCTTTGAAATGAGGAAAGGAGGTCCATCAGATACGAGAGAAGTTACTTTCAAAGCATTAGAAAAGGGAAAAGAAAAGGAATAACACAATGAATCAGGATATTTTTCAGACAAAGAAAATGAGGTAAACTTTGTCAAGAACCTTCAACAAGGTTCAGGATGATTTAGAGTGTTATCACCAAAAAATTGATCATCTAGTCAAATTTATTAGATGGATCGAAGTACACCACGTAAAGCCAATTTTAGCATAGTAAAATTGATTTCACTGTGAGAAATTACCTAATAAATCACCTTTATTAAGTGATTTATAGTTAAACCCATGAAGAAAAATTAAATAAATCATCATTTAATTAAGTTTCTTCTAGATATAATTAATTTAACCACTATTTTATTATTATTCCCTGTCAAATTTGACCTAATCATGGAGAAGAAATAGATAAATCATTATTTTTCTTATTTTTCTCTCTGAATAATTAATTAATCGCTAATTAATTGTTATTCTTTCTTAAATTTGACTAAATCCCTTAGGAATAATTACATAAATACTTATTTGTTTATTATTCCTTAACTAATTCATTGAGATATAAATAAATTATTTATTTATTTATTATTTCTAAATAAAAGTTTAAATACTTTTTCCCTCCTAAACAAATATAATAAAATATTCCAAGTGGAAATTACGAGAATGGGATCAATAATATTTTATTATTGCTCATTATTCGAGGATAACTTAATATTTTGTTATAAATAGGAAGGTTTTCCATTCATTATTCACTTTTGATTATTTTGATTGTTGCACTCACTATTGTAACTCTGATTATTTTCATTGTCACACACTATATTTTTACTCGGCTTATGCATTATAGAGGAGAGAGACTTTACAGAAGCTAGAAGCGTTTGAGGATAGCCAAGAATCCATCCCATAGAGGACGAATAGTAACATATATTTTTTCCCTTCGCAAGTGTTATAATAAATTATTCTTTACATATCTGGTTTCCATTTGATGTTTTGGGGTTATTACACTTTATTTCATTATTTAACTATGATTTCAACATAGATCATAATTCTAGCAGGTTTTATTTCTACCGATAGTTGCAAATCTAGAATGTTTAATAGTCATTTCTATTGTTGAGATCATTTGTCATCCATGATCATAAGTGGGGTTTTTCGTACATCATTGAGAAGAAAACACTACAACAAATTGGCGATTTCGCTGGGTTTTATACTTCAGATCCAGGAACCTGGAGGACCTTTGGTTTTTAGCTTAGGGTTTCTTCTTTTTTCAATTATATTAATGTTCCCAAGTGTTTTAACCCTAGATCTGATAAATTTCTGACTTCTGTCACCTTTCTGGTCATTTCTGCATGTCACAGGAACTAGCCGTGGCAAAGGCGACACTTTTTTTATGAAATTTGCAGCCCAGAAATCTTGGAGTAGAAATCATAGTTTTCAGCCCAAAAGGTGAAATATAAGCTCTAGAACATAGTTTCCTAGCAAAAAAATGTGATTTCATCAAACAACAGGTCAGAACCTGTGATTTCTGGGTTTTAGGGTTTTTCTTAGATCTATTTCTAGGATTTGCTGAGAGATGTCTGTGGGGTGTTTGACCTCTGTCTCATCTCACTTAGGCCTTGATCCATTTTGTCTTACTTGTTGAAGTTGAATCTATCCTCCCTTAGGGCCTCTAGTACACTTCAGCCTTTCTACGAGGACTTTAGTTGAGTGAAAAGTATGAGTTTCCGTAACACTTTCAACCACATTTTCTAGATTTGTAACCTTTTGTTTGAGATATGATAAGATAGGTTGCTACCATGCATAGTTTCACATTCAAACTTTCTTGTACATTCCCTTAGGGTCCCATTGGTTGCCCTAGGTGTTTCACCCATCTCCCTAACTTTCTGCAACAATCTTCCACTTTGGTATTTTAGTATTGCTGCACTACTTTCTCACAGCTTAGAGTCACTTGATCCCAATCACACTGCCATTCAAATCTCTTGACCATGTTAGTGTATTTTTCTTCAGCTTAGCCACCTATCAGTAAAGTGTTTGCAAACCCAGTTTGGGTGGGGTTTACTTAATTGTTTTGCTATTTATTTTCTGTTATTTATTTCAGTTTATTTGTAGAATTTTTTTTTTATTTTTATTTTACAAACATGATCTCGGCTTAATCAATTAATACACTTGCACATGCAAGCACACCTTAAGTGAAGGGCTCTTGGTTTACATAGCCAAGCCAAGACTTAACATAATAAATTTATCTCAATGCATTAGAGATAGAAGATATATTGTTGATCTCCCCTCACCCTTATCATGTTCTGTGTGTCCTTCCATCATTGCGCCAACAAGGCGTGTGTCGCAGAGACTATTACACCTTCACCCTCAATTTCTACTTGGGCGTATTACTCCTTCCCGTCGAGTTAGAGTTCATAGCCCTCTGAGTCCCCATCTTGACTGTTCTCTTGATTCCTTGTCTGATTCTGAGCCTCCTACACTACATATCGTCACCATTTCTGGACCCACAGCTGGTGCAGGAACCCAACCTAATGGTGGCTACAGTTCTACACTAGTAATCACATCAAGAGGAACAATGTCAAGAACCGTTTCAACAACCCCCATATTCCCTTTCATGGTTGGGTTAAGTCTACCAGATCTTAACCAGTTGATAAATGACCCTATAAACCATGATGTTGGTTGGTCCTCTATGCCGACTAAGCTTACCTCATACATCCCAAAGTTTGAGGGTATTTCTGGAGAGGATCTTACCAACCAATTTCAATCCTTCCACGTGTGGTGTTCATCCAACTCCATAACCAATGACTTCAATTGTCTTCAGCTCTTCCAAAACACGCTCACTAGAGACGTTGTAAAATGGTATGTAGACCAGCCCACCACCTCTCATTCCATTTTTGTGATGCTTAATAAAGTGTTCGTGTCCTATGTCCAGTTACATCTCTGATACAACACCAGTACTGATATTTTGACCATCTTCCGTCAACCCTCTACTACTCGCCTTTCTTACCATGTTGAAGAGTGTCGTTGAAGAAGGAGCACATGCCATGCCTTGCCTTTCAAATTTAATTTTTATCTAGATTGGTTTCTCAAGAGCCTTTTATCCCCCATCAAGAAAGATGTCGCATCCCATTTTCCTAAGACTGAGGAAGAAGATTCGTAGACTACTTTGACATATGATCTAATTTATGCTCAATCAAGTTATGTCTATACAATTATTTTAGGCCTCCCTCATCCTGTAGTGTTAATGCACTGGGGGCATCTCACATCATTGACGGTATTGTTGGATCTGTTTCACACTTTTCCCCATACTCTCAGAAGAGTTATGGCTACTGTCACACGGAATGAGTTATACTTGCGGACAAATCTAACCTTCCTAGGACTAAGACTCTCTAGTGACAAACAAACCAAACAAGAGCTATCCTTCTCTAGATACACATCATTCTACGAGAATTCAAATGTTTTCGATCTTACCTTAGGTCCCACGCTTGTTGTAGCAGTCCAGCCTTGCTGATCCAGATGAGCTCCTCCTTCACTTTCAGACCTGCATACACTAACAAAGCAAACGATTACATAGCATCTGAATATTCATCATAAAATAAAGCATATCTATCATATTGACCAAGGAATACATGAAATAATTCAATAACAAATCATTGAGAAGAATGGACTTATTTGTATTAAATAATCAAAGGAACCATTACAACCTGAGCCTTGGTGTTGTGCAAGCTCCTCCCAGGGTCCAGCAAGAGATTTCCTCTACTTTGACAAGCTCACCCACTCCCAATATGGCAACAAGGAAGGATAGTGATCTCTCCTCACAAGTCAACAATGGAAGTCCTAATTCCAGCAGCATTTACCCTTTAGAATGTTCAGCTTTCAACCTCCCCTCCTCTGGCCCAATGCCTATATTTATAGTATTCTAGAGGAGGTTATTCAGTTCTAACATCAATGGGATACTCCCTCTTTTGGATGGGGTAGCTCCTCTCTTGATGGGATAAGCTCCTCTATCATAGGGATGCATGAACCATCTAGAGGCACTCAATACACGTCAAAAACTCTTCTAGAAGTCTCTAGAAGTGACCACAAGTAACTTTTAAAAGATGAAACTCGCGCCTTTTGACCTTTACAGGGGTACGCACCCAACCT
>APFE031112550.1:0-11530 GCA_000404065.3 Pinus taeda | reverse complement strand
CCCTCTCAGGTTAGGGAGGCTAATCCCTAGCTAAAAGTCTGGTCTGAAACAGTTACATAAGGTCTTACTGATTAACAGCCATCAGTACTGGTTTTGTGATAACACCTTCAACGGAGAGTTGCATGTGTGTAGACTCAAGCGAGTGTTGTATGGACTGAAACAAGCATCTTGTGCTTAGTACACCAGGATCGACAATTATTTCACCGGGTTGGGCTTCACAAAAAGTGAAGCAGATGTGAACCTTTACCATATTATGGTTGAAGGTAAATTGTTGATTATAGTATTATATGTCGATGATTTGATTCTGACAGGTGATGATAAGATGATAAAATATTGCAAAGATTATCTTGTAAGAGAAATCAAGATGAAGGAGCTGGGGCACATTCATTACTTTCTTCATATGGAAGTATGGAAAGAAGATGAGGAACTTTTTGTCTCTCAAGGAAAGTATGCCAATGAGATACTAAAGAATTTCCACATGGAGAGAAGCAAACCCATGGAGACTCCTCTAGCAGGTAATTTGAGGAAAGAAGATGCTACTTCAGGTGAAGTAGTGGAGGCTAATATTTATAGAAAACTTGTGGGTTCACTTATGTATTTGGTGAACACATGATTAGACATGTTTTTTGGTTAACAAACTTAGTCAAGTCATGGTTAAGTCAACCAAACTTTATTGGAAGGCAACTAAACATGTGTTGAGATACCTTAGAGGCACCACTCAGTTTGGTCTATGGTATAGACAGATAGAGGGAGTGAAGCTTCAAGGCTTCACAGATGTAAATTGGGGAGGGAGTCCATCCAATAGAAAGAGCACATTGGGAGGAATATTTAGTATTGAAGCAAACCCATGGAGACTCCTCTAGTAGGTAATTGGAGGAAAGAATATTCTACTTTACGTAAAGTAGTGGAGGCTACTATATATAGACATCTTGTGGGTTCACTTATTCATTTGGTGAACACACGACCAAACATGTGTTTTGTAGTTAACTAGCTCATTCAAGTCATGGTTAAGCCAACCAAACTTTATTGGAAGGCAGCTAAACATGTATTGATATACCTTAGAGGCACCACTCATTTTTCTCTATGGTACAAATAGACAGAGCGAGTGAAGCTTCAAGGCTTCACAGATGCAGACTGGGTAAGGAGTTCATCCAACAGAAAAAGCACAATAGGAGGAATCTTCAGTATTGCGTTAGCAACAGTTTCTTAGTACAACAGGAAACATAAATCAATTGCACTCAGTTCATGAGAAGTAGAGTACATGGCTGCCAGTCATGCAGTTTGTGAGGCAATCTAAATGAGGAAGATCCTTGTTGGGTTATTTGGTCAGCAGATGATCCTATAGCGATTTACTATGACAATCAGAGTTGTATGAAACTCTCTTAGAATCTAGTTTTTCATTATCGGTCCAAGCATATCAAAATCCGATATCACCATCTACGACATTGTGTGGAGAGGAGAATCATTTTGTTGGAGTACATTCCTACATAGGAGCAAGATGCAAATATTGTGACAAAGGCATTGTCAAGATTCAAATTTGAGTTTCACAGAGGTAGGATCAGTGTAGTAGATAATCCCTTTCTTGTTTAGAGGGAGTGTTGAAAAATGCAACAAGAAAATATTAATTTAATTGTGTCCTTGAATTAAATTGTAATTCTAATTCTCATAGCAACTTGTAATAGTTAACTAACTAAATTTGACTTATTTGGCTCAGTTAATTTGATTTGGGATCTATCTAGAGTCATGTAGAGTGGTTCCTAAATTCTAGGCACCCAAGTTGAGTTCTTTTGAGTTGTAATTATTTAATTCAGTTTAATTGAGTTAAATTCAGTTAAACTAGTTCCAACTGATGGACGAATTATTGGGAGATTCAATAGGGGGTGTAACCTATAGTAGTGGGGTGTAACCCAATGCTGATCAACTAGTAAACTGAACATTCAGTCATAATTAACTCATGAATGTCAGATCAGAGAAAGACCTGGTTGAGATTAGAGTTCAAGGATAATGTACTATCAGTTGTAAAATCATACAAATTAAATCGATGGTGCATGCAGTCAAAGAAAGGCCTATGATGGATTGCGTAGTTATGGATGAGGAATTTCCCAAATAAGTATGGGTTAATTCCCTATGAAACTATGGAAGGAAAGAGGAGATTAGCGGGCAACAGATTTGGCTAAGTATTGCACAGATCTAGTTTTTGAAGCAGTGAGATAGATTGAGATTGCGTAGAGGTTGCTCGGGCTTGAGAAAATCATTTTAACCTTCTCATATTTTCTGATTAATGCAATATACATATAGCAGGGGTTTTAGCTGTGGCTTTCCCCAGAAAATTATTGTGTTATGTGTGATTGAATTCTTTCTCTTTTATGATTCATGATTTCATTGATCAATTAAGTAAATTCTTTTATCATATTACAAAATGTAGTTTGAATCTAGAAGGGATTTCTACATTTAAAAACTTCCTCCTCAACATTCTCTCACTCATTGACTGTGGCCACAACTCTTCATCTTAAAACTGTCTTCTTTGATCTACTTCTTGCACTTCATATTCCTAATCTTCTTTTTTCCATATTTCTTGATAGCAAGATCTTATCTCTTCTTGACTCCATTGCTAAAAAAGTGTTTCAATGCTTCCTTCTTTGTCTTCAGAAACTTCCATATCTTTCTCTTTACTTTCATCATCAGAGAATGGTTATTTTTTCCTGTAATCATTGTATTCATCTTCTCTTTCAACTGGACTACTATCTTGTTTACCCGCACACTCAAAATTAATGTTAAAAACATCTTCATTGTGCTCTACGGTGAGAGATTTCTCACCTTCCTCTTCCTTCTTTGCCTTCTCTTCCATTGCATCAAGGCTCTCTTCCATAGTTATCTTTTCAATGGGTATCCTCATCAAAAACTATTGAATCAATTCATTTTAATCTTCTTTTAAATCACTAACTGTTTCTAACATGTTGTCTTCCACTTGGATTTTAGAAACAAGTAGGCTTCTCTCACCAAATAACAACATATCAATAAGAGATTTTTGTTGCATCATGTGCAACCACTCATCACTAGTTAAATGTTCTTCATCAAAGTTAACATAAACACAATTTTCATCCACTCTATGGTGGGATTCCTGAGCACGTATTTTCTCATTAACAAATTCAACTTCACCACTCCACTCCACAAACCATTACTTCATATGAAAACCACTATTTTTCATTCTCAAACTTAAATGTCTCAACCTCTAATGCAAAGAGGTCATC
Organism: Pinus taeda; assembly: GCA_000404065.3. NCBI lineage: Eukaryota > Viridiplantae > Streptophyta > Pinopsida > Pinales > Pinaceae > Pinus > Pinus taeda. The sequence continues at coordinate 8,279 of APFE031112550.1, read as the reverse complement.
ATCAGCTTCAATCTTACCAACTATGAATTTTTCCATATTGCCCCCCCCAAAAAATATGGTGTTAAACATGCATCCCCATAAAACACAAACTTCACCAATTTCACCAAAGAAAAACTTTTCTTTTAGAAAAAACATTTTTTCAAATATTTTCCTAACTTGCAACTTTATTTAATATTAAAGATATTAAAACCTCTTTAATAGCTCCAAAACAAAACCTTTAATAACCCTTCAATATCTCCAACCATTAAAAATAAAACATTTCATAAGCAAGCCTCTAATATTTAAATCTCTTTCCTAAACACGTGCTCCATAAAATCTCCTTTGAAATAAAATATTTCAATGTTTAAACTAAAAATGTTTTGAATGAACATTTGAGGGGAAATAATTGTTAGCGGAGGCTGCGGAAAAAAAACATTTGACTCTTAGCTATGACTTATCACTCACACACTGCAAGTCACACTCTCATCCATGACTTATCACTCACACAGTCCAAGTCACACAGTGTGGATCTGCAAGTTGTGGTTGTCGATTCTTACTTCATAAAGCTTTTTGATCTCATACCAATTTGATGAAAACACAACACACACAAAATATGAGTTGGTGCTCTTCTATTTATTTGTAATATTCCCAACCAATTGACCTAATTGGACCGAGTTTATGGAAAAATAATTAAATAATAATAATAATAAATAAATAAATAAATAAGTGGCATAGAGAACATGATTTTTTCCCCATGTAATTCTCAACCAAGCTATTTTCCCATGGTTTGTTTCAAGTAATCAAGCTTTAAAAGGGTGGAGGAGGAACAAGAGAAGACATGGAATTGGGGATTTTCTTCTTGGCATTTTAATTGAAGTCTCAGGCGATTTTTCAAGGAGGAAGGGTTTCAGGCGAGATCCTTATAGCTAGCTTTAGTGGGGTTAATCCTTATCCTAGTCAGAAAACCCAGTTTCAGTGGTTCTCATATCGCCCTAGCTGGCTTAATGTTTTATTATTTATGGTCAAGGGCTTTCATTTGTTCATTTTTCTCTGAGTTGAGGGTATTTGCTTGGGAACTCCTCTACAGGGTTATTAGAACAAGGCTGTCTAATTTGGTTAAGAAATTTGTGCATTGAACGATTGTCATCACAGTGAAAGGATCCACACATGTCGTAGGAAAATGACATACATATTCCTAGGATTGCTTATCCAATCGAATCGTGGTTTTTATAACCCTATTTTCCACTCCATTATAGTGAGAGAAATCCAATATAAACTTACCTCAGTTGGTTGGCTTAAATGCATCCCCTTTTCACCTTTTCTTTTACTTATGTGAGATTTATCCCATGTTAAAATGGTTAAATTACATAATTGAACAATTTTGTCATAATTATTTTGCCAAAATATTATAATTATGAGATAATATTTATTTCATAATTGAGATAATTGAGAAGAAACTCATAATTGTGAAAAATGTTTCTAGATTTTTTCATTCCCAAGGATATCAAATTGACCCACTTGTGTATGAGTAGGCTAGGGATCCTTTATTGTAGAAGTTTCCTAACTTCTGAATCCCCTAGGTCTCTAGATACATTCTCCTGGAGGATGGAATGAACCTTTATAATCTCACCAGGGGAGATTAGGGGGAGGACCAAAAATGATAGTGTGAGAGTTTTGCTTCCTTGGGAGAGGAGGCCATACTGCAAGTTGGAGGAGAGGATATTCTTTGTGTTGATGGTATACATTTGATGTAGTTCAACTTATACGGTTAATAAAAAAGTGTGTTCCCTTCCTTACATGAATTTTTGTTCAGTATATTATATGATTGTATCTATTTCTCTTGATCTAATGATCTTCCAAGGAAGTCAATTGTTTTCCTTATTTATTTGTGCTTGTCTGCAGGATAGATATCTAGTGCAGACATGATGGATTGCTCGAGTGGAGTGCAATATCTACATCAAACTCAAAACCCTTCCTCGACATGCTAGGATTCTAGGTGTGATCTCTCATTTATAGCATAGATCCAATTTTTTGTTGCATGCATGACCATTTTTATTGAGAGGCCATTATTAGATCACATTACCCATTATATTTTTTTGTTTGGTGATATCAATTAGGCACGAGATCATAGAGCAATAGCTCCTTGTAGTTCTAGCTGCAACATAATTGGTGCTTTCACTGAAAGTATTTTAGTTTTCCCTCTTTGTTTGAGATCTCCTCTTCCTCTCTATGTTTTTTGGTTTTCTCTTGTTCCCATTGAGTTCTTTGTAGTTTTTTGGATTCATTTTTATCTCCTTTTATTTTACTTGCTTCAGATCTAAGTTGATCTTAGATGTAGAGTTTTATTTTTGTTTTTTGTATGAGAGAATAATAAATCTGAGAATTGAAATCAAATTTTGGAATTTTCTGTACAAAATTTGATTTAAATAACCATAGATATGCATTCCTCTTAGAGTTTTACCCCAAAACAAAAAACAAAAAATCATTGGAAATAGACTTTGTATAAGAAACTTATGGCCAATTGAAAATTGGGTAGTTTGTTTCTCTTCCGCCCTCACATGTGACTTATTTTTCTATTCATTTCTATTCCTTTTTATAAATATTTTAGTAATAATAACCATAGATCTATATTACTCTCAGTTTTGTACCCCCCCCAAAAAAATCATTGAAAACGGACTCTGTATGAGGAATTTATGGCCAATTGAAAATTGCGTAGTTTGTGCTTCTTCCGCCCTCATGTGCGGCCATTTTTTCCATTTATTTATGTTATTTTTTACACAATTAACTAAAAATAAATACATATTTTTAATCCTCTCAATATTTTGCCTCAAAAAGAAAAAAACCACTTGAAATGGAGTCTTTATGAGGAAGATATGGCTGATTGAAAAATCAGTCTGTTTTCTCTCTATTTTTCCCAATTTTTGGGTTTTCTTTCAGCTTATTTTCTTGATTTTTTAGTTGTATTCTTCAATATTTGCTACTATTTGTTGGATCTATATATACTTTTTGTTGATCACTTCTAATCTCTATCAAATTTGAGCCACTTCTTATTTATTGGTTAGGATCATCTATTGCTTGTGTTCTTCAAGGTTTCTCTTGAAGAATTCTTTGTGTGCTTTGGTTGAGGACTAGTGGTCTCATCTCTAGATCTATGTTTCATATCTATTTGGCTACTTATGGTAACTACTTAGATCTCTTTGATATCCCACATTGGTCTTTTGTTACCTTTGTGAAGCTTGGTCGCTTGTTTTTAATTTACCTATTCTGTCTTGTTTGTTTTCGTCACAATTGGTGGTGTTATGATTGGTTGTGCAGATGTCATCTAGGAAAGTTATTTTTATTTTGTTTTCATTGCTTTGTATCACTTTCATATGATCTCTTTTAGGCCTTCCTATCTCTAGGGTCTGGTTTTGACCTTTGTAGAACATTGGCCTTTGTTGAGACATTATACTACATCCCTAGAATGGATGACATTTCCCCCCCTTTTTCAATTTTGGCTTTCGATGTGATTTCTTTCAGTGTGTTTCTTTGATTGGGATTTGTTTTTCCTAGTTGTGATGCTGCTGGAGTGATTTGCATTCTTTCTTGGGAGTATTTTCCTTCAGTTTCTTTTCGGATTATTTTGGTTTGCCTCCTTGGTTTTTTTTGGGTCATCAATTCACAAAATTTGGGATAATTTACATTCCAGAAGGTTTAGAGGTGCATCATAATAGGCATTGGTGTATTAGAAGGCTCTTACCCTCCTGTAGTTAAGATCCATCGAATTGAAAATTGAAACAGATGCACTATGGTGTCTAACTAAGAGTCATTCACACCATCTAATTTTCACGCCGCATCCCACTTGTGTAAACAACAACCACTAAAATCAACATGATAATAAAATTAACTATATTCGTCTTTTATTTTAACTGGTATCACACAAACACTAGATTAGGCTAGGTTCATGGAGATAGGAGTGTGAGTTAACTGCTCCAAGACTACAAAATTAACTTAGCATCTTGCGATAGGGAGTTAACATTTGTTGTAGTGCAGTCTCGGAAGCCCTCCTCACAAAATGGTCAAGCAAGAGATCACACTTGGGCTAAGCGAATTGACACAACCCCTTTCACTTAGTTTCGGGTGGAAAGATATAGTGGAATCTCCACACACACAAATGGTGTCATTATCACTTGGGGACCACTTGGGAGGAAACTCAAAGGGGGTTTCAGTCTTAGCTCCTTTTGGGGTTAAGTTTGCTACCCTTGCGTGTGGATTTGTCCTGCGACTTTTCCCCCAAGTCGTGTTATTGTATGTGGTGACCATAGTGGCCTATATTCTTAGGGATTATACACAGGTACAGGGTCAGGTTCGTTTTCTCTGTACCTGGGACAGATATTAGTCATACTCTCTCAGTCCTCTCTAAGGGTGCCCCACGACTAATAAGGGCACTTGCATCGAGTTCACAAATAAAAGGGCTGGGAAGTAGGTCACTAGTATAACTGTTCCACCGCCAACTTCTTTTTATTTTGGTTTGCATGTGCTATATTCTAGGACATTTCTAATGTGTATTGTTTGGTCCGAGTTAGTAGTTTTAGCCTTAGGATGTTTGTGCTAACATAATTGTACTCAAATCATAAGTTACCACCGTGGTTGAATTTGTTCATTGATGATCACGTCGTATTCACGGTTTGCCTCCTGAATGAGGTGGAGTTATTACCCTTGCACATAGAGTACCCATCAGTTCTCAAGACTTAGACTACCACATTATTGTGGATTCTATACCTGGTCCTTCTGGTACTGATTTTGTTTCTATCAAGATTTTGGAAAATAACTTTGATGCTCCTGCCAACCCATCTTTGATTGATCCATTGGGACCTGAGTTATTGCGGTTGAACCTTTACAGTTCCAAACATGCCAACATTCATGTGCCTTTATCTATACTTTACCCTGTGCTAGAGTCTGAGACGTCCTTACCTTCTGCATTAGCAATATCAGCTCCCATGGCATCATCTCCACCTCTTAGTGTGGCTATACCCACTCCCCCATCAACACCTGTTACTTCTTCTTGGGGCATTCCACCAGTTTCTTCTATGACTCCTACAAATTTCTCAAATGTTTCCATGTCCACACCATCTCCTATATCGACTATGGCACCCCAGCCTAGTCAGCTGGTAGGTTCAAGAATCTTTCTTTCACATTTTTCCCAATTGATTGTTCATGTCCCTCAGTAAGGCATGGTTACGTCCAATAATATGTTGAGAGGATCATCCATTGTCCCTAGCCAGCCTGGGGCCAATGCTGTTTCTAGTATGTCACATGCTTGGTACAGTTCACTTTTTGTAGGGGCACCACCTACCTATACTTTTACTGGGGGGCTAGTTTACCCTGGGGAAACCTTGTTTCTAGTACCATTTCTCACACAAGGTATCCTCCTTATGTCAATCCTACTACAAAGAGTGGTCCTTGCTATACCTAGGTACAACCCCATTAGTAGCCATGCTTTTGTGGGTCCTTTTCTCTCTGGTGATACTTACCCTAGGGTGCAAACTCCATTTACTAGTCATGTTGTCCCATAGTAGTCTTATGTTGAGGCGAACCCTTTTCTTCACCAGTATGTGCATATTACCACTCCTCACATGGGGGGACCACATTGTTGGTTAGGGGCATCTCCTTCCTATGACCCATTTAGTCAGCTCCAAAATCCTTTCTTATCTTCTCTTGATTTACCGTATTTGTTGAAACTGACTAATGACACCATACATCATGATCCTTGGTGGCCACCTATTCCCACGAAATTACCATTCGATATTCCCAAGTTTGAAGGAAAGCCTAGGGAGAATCCATCCATGCAGATTATCACTTATCATTTGTGGTGTTCATATAATTCTTTAGTGGATGATTTTGTTAAACTTCACTTATTCCAATGTACATTGACCGGGTATGCTGCAAAGTGGTACAATTAGTTAGATACCGCATCCTACATTGACTTTTCCTCCCTTGCTCAAAATTTCCTAACACACTTCCAGTTACCCACTCGGTATGATATCGATTCTGACCTCTTGTCCAATTTCAAGCAAGGTGAGACCATGTTAATTTCTGATCATATTCATGATTGGCATCGTCGCATGAGGTTGGTGAGAAGCAAGTTACCTGATGAGATCTTATGTAAATGGTTCATTTGATCTCTGTGATCTCATATTTACAAGGATGTGTCTATGTTTCAATCCCTTACTAAGGAACAAGCTATTTTAGATGCCCAATAGTTGGATCTTATCTATTCACAGTCAGGTACGCTTTATGAATTGTTGTATAACACCCCTAGGCTTTTCGTTGACCCTCCCAAACATGTTCCTGGCCCACATGTCGATGGTGTGATTGGGTCTATTTCCGATTCCATGAGCCAAATTGTTTCCCAAATTGGGCAATTGATTGTTACATATCAAGTGTTGGGTTCCTATAATACTTGTGATTACCCCATTACTATTGTATTTGTACCCCTTATTAATATTGTTGTGCCCCTATTGTCCCCATATTGTTATTACTGTGCCCCATAGAATCCCTCTATTGTTATTTTTGTGGCTTTATATATTTTTGTTAGGTCGGCTGGGTTATATTGTGACTCCTTAGACTCCTATATATAGAAAGGAGGTTTTTTCATTCGAATCATCCAAGAATTATTAATTTATGTAATCTAAAGGAGGTTGCCCCCTCGAAGAGGCTGAATTTTAAGGCGTTGATCTATCTTTTCTATCTTCTTCTTGAGCTGGTTTCATAATATTTGGTATCAGAGCTTTGGATTCTAGGGTTTCGCTGCTCCAAATAGGTCATCGTGGATTTTTCGCTATAACTTTTTTCAGTGATGTTTCAGAAGCAAAAAACAAACCCATTTGAGACAAAGTTGCACTGAACCTTGGCTCTGAATTTCAAAGCTTTTCGCGATATATTTGTGGAGATATGATCTGAGGAAGTTGGTCTTTTTGCAGACTCCTGAATTACATTCCAAATAGGTGACCTGGAGAAAATCATCATAACTTTCTCTCTGAGCATTGGATTGAAATTTTGTAAGGTACAGAAAGAGGACAGACTGTAGTTTCTTGTATATATTTCTCAGAGCCAAAGGTCGAAACAGGGACACGTGGCACGTCGTAAAAGTTCGCTCTACTGAATTAGTCTATAATCAGGTCACTGTGGAAAATTTGGCATAACTCTTCATTGGAGAATTCAATTGGGGTCAGATTGGTGGAATTGGAAAGAGAACACAGAGGGCTACCAGAGGTTGCAATTTTAGAACTGGATGATCTGAAATTACAGAGATACATCAAAGGCAATAACGAGCTCCTACAAAGTGAAAAAAGGTGTGTAGATTTTTTAAATTTTTGCTTAAGCTTGGTTTGAAAAATTAATTTGAAGGAATTCAAAGGGCATAGTAGAGCATTAGGATCAGTAATTGATGCCCCGAGGAAAGAAAATGCAAACACCTAGTAAGCAATCTGAAAGCTCTAGCATGACTCATGAAGAAGAGTAAGAAATGCTACATGATATATCAAAATTACAAGACCAAGTGCAACAAATTTCACTCTCACAAAAGCTAACAGAAGCTAATATAAATAGAATGGAATCTAAGATAAAGGGCGTGGAAGCCAAGATTGACGATTTGAAGATAGATTTGAAGGAAGATTTGACAAATTTTCTACAAGAAATACTTACTAATGGTGAAGGGGGAGTAAAGGAAACTCATGATGTGAAAAAAGGAAATGTTAATCCTGATTTCATAGACTCTAATGTTGGATCGAAGACGCACCATATTCCAAAAATCGATATGAGGAAGTTTGATGGCAAGGATCCCACAACATGGATATTACAGATGGAGCAATTTTTTGATCTAAATAATGTGCAAAACACACAAAAGGTACGTATTGTAACTTTATATTTGGAACCAAATCAATTTGTATGGTATCAATGGCTTTGCTCTCATAAACAATTTATCACTTGGGCAATTTTTACAGAAGAATTGATAGCACATTATGAGGATACAAAAAGCAACACTTTTTTTAGCCAATTGATAAGTCTCAAACAAAAGGGTTCAATAATGGAGCACATTGAGGAGTTCCAAAATTGAACATAAGGGTAAAAAATATTCCAGAGGAGCATAGGATTGATGTGTTCATAGGGACTTTAAAGGATAATATCCAACATGATGTTCGCCTTTGGGATCCTGATTCATTAGAGAGGCATTCAGGTTAGCAAGTAAAGTGGAAAGCAAAATTATGGCAACTAGGAAGCATACCACTCACAACTATAAAGATGGAAGTGTTGTTGCC
>APFE031112536.1:0-47427 GCA_000404065.3 Pinus taeda | reverse complement strand
GAATGAAATCTTTTCAATATAAATTTTGATTTAGGTAAGTGACATGATAGATCTCACCAATAAAAAAAAAATTATTGGAGTCAATTTAGTGCAACTTGGGTAGTTGAGTGGAAGAGTGGTTATCCTCCTCATCCACGTCAAATTAGTAAGGTGATATGTTAGGTTGTACCCAAATTTAGTCCAAGGAACCTCACTGGAGTGGTATAGCACATGTTTCATGTCTCCAAAGACATGTTGTGAGCTGGCACTACATTTATGAAATAATTGTTCTATTCGGTGAAATAGTAAAAACTATATGTACTAGTGAAGTGGGTTTCAAATCTAGAAACATATTATAAAGCGGGCTTGACTTTTATGATAATTTAATTTCTTAAATTTTGAAACCTCTTCCTTCAATTTACTTTTCTTTATATCTCAATAAATTTCTGATAACAATTTAATAAATTGCAATTCTAAACTACCTTTAAAATTTATACTGTATTTTAATAATATAAATAAATTAATATATTAAATTAAAATATTATACTCTTTCCATAAAATTGAATTATATTTATATAAAATAAACAAAATTGAATCTTCTTATATCCTTCCAATGGCATATAAAACAAATTTAACAAAATGGTAAAATGGTTTTATAGCTTCCTATTGCGTGTACCTCATGTAATAGTTTAAAAGTGTCATTTTTTTTTAAATCCTCTCATCTTCATCTACTTCCTCTTATATATCATTTTTTTATATACATATTTTCAAATACGCTCATGCATTTTCTTAAAAAGGCACAAGCAAATATATAAATAGATCTTGTTACAGTGTTTACTCTCACAACTCTCCAATATGAAAAGACAAATAAAATTGTATGCTATTATTAAAAACGTCAATTAGACCTAAAGGTTGAGAAGAAGTTCATACTATTGTCTTTATTTATTTTGATTGATTTTGCATGAGTTGTTTAATTAATTTATTATCTATTAGTTTATTTATTGAAAATTTTTATTTCTTTTAATACTTATATTTGGAATACAATAAGTTCTTACGTGTGATATTTGAGAATGGTGGTTCTATGGGGTGATATAATAACATTTTTTCCATTTCCTTTTTTATTTATTAAAATTTAATAATATAATTTTCTAAAAATTTAAATAAATTTATTAAATTGCAAAATTTAAAATTGCAATTAAAAATGAATAATTTTAAATTTGTATTACATTTTTAGTGTATGATGTATATATATTTTATATTATAGTTTTAGGGAAATGACATTTTTTAACAAAAAAATAATGATTATAATCTTTCTATGTCGAATTTGAACCTTAAAACTCCAATTTTCACAAGAACTCACATTACTTTGATCACCAATTGAACTACCCCTGAGATAATAAAAAAATCATAATATTAAATTTAAATATATTATATTATTTAAAAAAAAAATTGCAATTCAAGTTACAAACTGTAAATTCTTTATAACATTCCAATAGCATATAATCTCTTGTAACAATCTAAAAAGTCAAAGAAATTTATGGAATTCTCCTATCTTCATCTACTTCCTCTTATATATCATTTTCTATATACATATCTTATAATACACTCATGCACTCTCATAAGAAGGCACAAGCAAATATACAAATATATCTCAAACGATTCCACATATGAAGGGAAAAAAAAAATTGAAAAAAAATAGAAAATAAAATAAAAATTGGATGCTACTATGAGAAGTGTCAATTTTTCTGAATTCCTATACCCATAAACATGGTCAAACATGATCTAAGGGGAAAAAAGAGAGCAACTAACATATTTTTTTTATAAAGGGGATGTAGAAAGTATTTTTTTATTTATGTTGTTCCCTTCATCCAACTTATTACAATTTCATAGTCTGCATAAATATGTATATGAGTGATCTTTTGCTCATATGCTAACTATACGATTAACTTTAGTGCAAATAATTCCACAAAATTATTTGAAGCAATCCAAACATTTGCATAAAGTCAAAAAAATATTATCATAAGTATGTACACCACCCCCTACTGCACCTACACTAGGAGAGCCTTAGGCTGCCCATAAAAAAGGCTCAAGGGAAGTCTTTCTGAATATCCATCTTTGAAATATTTTTTTGAGGCTTTAGAGGATCATATTGCTTTAAAGAAATTGCAATAGCTAGAGTATTGAGAGCAACCTTTATAAGAGGATGTGGCCTTGTGTTAAAAAATGGTTGTGTTTCTTTCCAGCCAAGTCCCCCATATGATGATAAGTGGGAGAGATTTACGGTGTACTTTTTGAGTCCCTAATAACCAACTTTTGAAACATAGATCTATAGAAATACCTTCCTAAGTGTGTGATTGTATCCATGAAGACAAATTCCCCCCCATACTATGTGTGTGAAGAGAGAACCAATGAACAAATGGTCCATTGTTTCTAAAGAAAATCGACGGAAGGGGGGATATATTGAGCCCACTAAAAGATATTTTTTGTTGATTGCCAATGTTGGGGCTTTATTTTTTAGTAAAACCTACATAAAAAGTTTAGATTTGGGAGGAAATTCAATTTCCATATCCTTTCCCCCACCATGGGGACTCATTAATTCAATTTTCCTATGCCACAAAAAGGTATCTGAATTTTAGAGAGATGCTCCATGTGGGTTCGGGGTCAAAATCAATTGGTTCTAACTCTCTGATAAGATTACATTGGAAAATTTCTAAACCCAAACATATTGATTGGCTTCAACAAAGGCTCTTCTAGATGTAAATGATGAAAATACATCTAATTTTTTTTCCATAAAGAAAGTTATGGATAGATATGATTCAAAGTAAACAATCCTTTCATCATTTAAAAGCTATGTTAGTGGATCAAGAAGCAAGTGCCAATGTTGGCACCCTATCCAAGGGTACTTTCATGAGAGAAAAATATTGTACAATAGCCTTCCATATGATAGTTCTATTGGATACCAATTTTGGGGGAGATATGATCTGATCCAAAGTAGATAGTGGATTAACATATTTATGTTAAATGATTTAGGGCCATAGACCATCACCTTGTATAATTTTCTACTCCCCATTTAATACTATATATTTTTAAAACATATCAAATTTTGTAATACCAAGCCACCCTAATCTTTTTGTATAGCAATAGTGTTCCAAGTAGCGAGGACAACATTTTATCTTCCCTCTTCTACTACCTACAAAAAAAAATGGGAATATGTTTAATTTTGTGAAAAACAAAAAGGGAGATCCCAGCTAAAGAGGCTTGGTAGTCAAGAATGCCTTCAATTATATATTTACAAAGGACTAGCCTAACAACCCTTGATAACAATTTATTGCACTAGACATCGATTCTCTTCTCCACCTTTCAAAGTAGCCAAATCCAATCTCATTTTTTATATACATTTAGTTTTAGAATCAAACCCAAATATTTTATCCCTTCATTTAACTTTAAAAGAGTAGAGGAGAAAATATTTGTCAATTATAGTTTTACTCTCTTTAGATAGCCCCATCCAAAAATAGAATATTTTTCATGGTTGATAACCATGCCTTGAGAAGAAGAAGTGTTGAAGAGAGCTTTGAGAGCACGTATAGGACCTGAAGAACCATCTAAGAATATTAGGATTTCATTTGCAAAGAGTAGATGAGTTAGAGTATTGTAGGAGGCAATAGAGATTCCATTATATCTACCCTTCTGCGTTGCATTTGAAATAGGCCTATGGAGGCCTTCTGCAACAAGGGGAATGTGAAGAGGAGATAAAGGGAAACCTTATCATTTCCCCATGGAAGAAGGGGAAGTGGCCCCATTTATCAAAACAAAAAAATGAGGTGTTAATGCAACTCATAATCAAAGAGACAAAAGAGTGACAAAAACCTACATGAATTAGTAGTAGCTTGATGTAAAGCTATCTTAGCTAGTTAAAATATTTGAATAGATGCACTTTGTATAGAATGAAAGGGTAAAGAATTATCCCAGAAATCCTACAATACTCAACAATGAAGAGTAGATCTTCCCCCAAAAAATCATAGCATTCTAAGTAAAATTTGATAGGGAAGTTGTTTGGTCTGAGTCTCTTACATTTTTAAAAATTATGTAGTACCTTTTCATTGTTTGGCCTGAGTCTCTTACATTTTTAAAAATTATATAGTACCTTTTCAAGGTCGGGTTTTGTAACTTCAGCCATAATAGATTACTTTCCTTCCTAATTGATGAAACTAGGAAATATCATAGTTACTCCATTATCTACCCAATTTCTGTAGAAAATCCTTCAAAACCTTGCAACTGTTAATGAGAGGAAATTGATCACAAAAGACAAGATATTTCTCTACCAAAAATTTTGTGGAAGGAAAAAAATTGATAGAAACACAATCACACATAGATCACAAAATTTATCTAGGGAACCCAAGAAGGAAAAACCCCTCTTGCTTGTATTAAATAAACTGAGAAATCTGATATATTACATATAATTTGCTTCAAGTCTAAAGCTAGCTCCCTGTAATATTGCTCAACTCTACATAAGACTTGCCAAACACTTAGGAAAATAAGGTCTACTATGAGCTCCTATTTCCTATTTCCTTGTGCAAATCCTAAGAAAAATGCTTTGCTTGCTTCTCATGCTCTATTGCTCTACTTTCTTCTCTATTTATGCAGGCTTCTCAAGCCCACACACAAAATCTTATGTACAATGAATAAATAGATGTGTTCCTTCATCCAATCTCAATAGGAAATTTGAATTGCATGACCTACCAAGGCTAACTTAGTAGCTGTAACTAGTTAATTCAGAATCAATTGAGTTAAAAATAGTTAAAATTCTCAACTAAAATCAAGATCTCAAGTTTATATATATTCTAGAATTAGAGATTAGTTAACTGATAAACACGAGAGTTTAGCTCTACTAGATAGCTAAACTTTAGTTATCAACTAGTACACAACTCACTGAAATCCTTCTAACTCGAATTAACTAACAATAACTCAGTGATATGCCACATCACACATGTCAAATAACAACAAACACACGTAAATTTGAGACTAAATTCAGCAGCATCTTTGACTAAGGCACAAGTCAAAGAAGCCATTCCTTGCTACAATTTCAACACTCCCTCTTAGTGAGGAAGGGATTTTTGGAAGAACCTCAGCCACCTGGATTTGTCTTCATCTCTCCTAGGTTATTTTATGATCTAGTTTCTCCTTATGAAATAGAGAGTTCCATGTCCCCTATGTATTTGGGTGTCTTCTTCTTGATGTTGGGAGACTCAACTCTCTTTCAAGCTCCCTTAACCAAATCCTCTTCATACTTGGCTCAAATTCTCCTTATGCTTGAAGTCGTTGATGAGTCCCCATCACCATCCTACTAGTTATCCCAACTACCAACTAGCTTAGACTGAAACTGAGATACTAGTTGAGGCTTCATCTTGAGATTTATATCCTTGTCTCACTTAACCACCACATCTCTACTATGAGAAATATCTACCTTGCACCTCAAGGTTTCACACGCATCTACCTCTAATTTTTAGAGGCTCACCATCCTGACACCAATTTGCTTGACCTGACCTGAAGAAAAATGCTTGAGGTAGGCATTCCCATTGTTGAATATTACATCATACCCTTTGTCTTCAATCTTTAATTTGTTCATAATTTTTTTTTTTTATAGAATCAATACTGCTTTCAAACAGATCAATAATGGACTTTCACATATAGAATGATGTATCATTTCCATGCATTGGAGCAATATGATCCCTAACTCCTTCTAAGATCATCACCTCACTTTTGGCAGTGTCCTTCTTCCATTGAGCCAGTTGTATTTGAAAACCCTATTATCATATAACATATCATCCATTATGTCCTTCCATGCATAGAAATTTAAATTCTCTTCCCATGCATTCTTTGTCCTCAAATCATAGGATGACATGATTCCTCCACTTGTAGAATTCCTACACCAACTAATCTCCTCTTCAACTCGCTTTGAATTTGATCAAGGAACTCGGTCTCTATCTCATTTTATGCTCTAATAGCATGTAGCAAATCCTTGAAACCTTGCAACTTCTAATGAGAGAAATTTCATCACAAAAGACACAATATTTATCTACAAAAAATTATGTGAAAGGGAAACAATGAATAGAAACACAACCACGCATAGATCACAAAATTTATCTAGGGAACCCAACTGGGAAAAACCCCTCTTGCTTGTATTAAAAACTCTCAACAATTTTATCTATTACATAGAATTTGCTTCAAGCCTGAAGCTCCCTGCAATATTGATCAACTCTAAACAAGACTTTCCCAACACTTCGGAAAATAAGGCCTGCTAGGAGCTCCTATTTCCTAGTGCAATTATAACCCTAAAAAATAGAAATTTTTCCTATTTCCTTGCACAATTCCGATGAGAACTACTATGCCTGCTTCTCAAGCTCTATTTCTCTACTTGCTTCTCAATATCACACAAAAATCCTATGTACAATGAATAAATAGATATGTGGCTTCATTCAATCTCAATAGGTAATTTGAATTGCATGACCTACTAGGGCTAAAATTAGTAGTTGTAACTAGTTAACTGAGCTTCAGTTGAGTTAACAACAATTAAACTACTCAACTAAACTTAGGAACTCAAGTCTATCTCTATTATATAACTAGAGATCAGTTAACTGACAGACACTAGATTTTAACTCCACTAGATAGCTACATTTTAGCTATCAACGAGTACATAACTCACTGAAATCCATCTAACTTGAATTAGCTAGAAAAAAACTCAGTGATAGGCCACATCATACATGTTAACTGACAACTACCTCAAGTATCTATGAGACTTAATTAGAATTAGCATCTTTGACTAAGGCACAAGTCAGAGAAGTCATTCCTTGCTACAGTTTCAACAATTGTAGCACAATTTTCTTGTTGAAATATCCCTTTGAAGTAGGTACATCGTTAAGATGAAAATTCCTTAAAATATGTGGCTAAGGAGTCATTATATTTCTTTATACCCTAAATAGTATTTATAGTTTCTTTTTTGGTTTGCAATTTGATCAAAATATTTATTTTCATCTTCCATTCCTTTTCTCTATCAAAGAGACATTTCATCTCCTTTTCTTCCACTTCTTTGATAGCTTCCATGAGGTCTACTAAAGCACCCCCAAAGAATACTTGATAATATGAGTCTTTTTAGTTAGACTCAATGTCAACCAAATCTTTTGTGTCATCCTCCCGTTTGTGTTTTTCCCACAACGAGATTATTTATTTCAACCATTTGAGGTTTTTTTAAAACTAAATATATGTGGATTCAGATAGAAGGGAGGAGAAAGGGATCTAATGATGTTTTAAAACTTCATGAAGGGAAGACTCTTTGAACGAAGAGGGATTTAATTTGAAACTATTATGAGTTGTTAGGGAAAAGGCTTGATATCTAGAATAACAAGATTGTGACATGAGTCCCCTTTGTTGATGAGCAAAGCTTTTATGTTATGTTGTTGACACCCTTGAATATGACTAGGCTAGTGAGATAATGGGACTAACCCTAGGGTTTAATGCCCAAAATTATAATACAATTTATTTACAACAACTTTTATTTACCTTGAAACAGAGAAGGTTATTTAGCATATTTGTGCAACAAAATAAATATATATATATATATAATATATATATATAATATATATATATATATATATATATGTAATGGTTGAATAAACAAAAAGAAAATTGAATATATGATCATATTCACTGTTGTAAAGTTAATAATCTGAAATCAAGACAAATTAATAACAAACATTTTACATACAATATTTTTAAAAAAACCAAACCTTGCCTATCCATAGACGACCACAAGTATGTATGTAAAAATATGATATAAATTTAACAATAATTTTATGTTATTGATATTAGAGAAATTCGCAAGAAAAAATAGAAAATATAAAGAAAATTCATTGGAGAAAATATGCTAAAAATATTAATTTTCAGAAAATCAATAAAATGAGAGTACAACATGTTGTTTTAGTGAATTTATGTGAAAAGCCGAACAAGTAATCACTTTAAAATGTTTAAGATGTAACATAATTCATACAACATACATCCAAAATTGAAAATAACAAAGCAAGATGAAATGTTGGGCAGCACAAGCTATTTCAATAAGATTGAACAACAATGATTTCTAAAAAAAATATTCCAATTAGCATTGATACAAAAGAAATATTAGACCTTCTAGTAATAGTAAATGATGTAAGAAATAAACAACAACTTTTGAAAAGAACTAGAAATTAGATTACCTCACTTTTCTCCTTGTCACTCCTGAAAATAGGATTATTTTCATTGTCACCATAATAGGTAAGCTCTAGTATTATAGAAATAATGCATTAGAGAGAAAATGACAACTTTAATCATTTATGCGTAGCTCTTCTCACTAGCATTTTCCATCCTCCCTTCCTTCCCTTCTATTTAGTTCAAACCTCCTTCGAGTAGTTCCAATGAAAAATTATCTATTAACTAATTATGTGTTATGATAAATGTCTTTTTCTTTTAATATAGAGAAGACATTTACTTTTAATCTAGAGAAGACATTTAGGAGGGATCATTCGTTTAATTAATTAATTTTGTAAAGTAGGTGGGGTCCCACACATTGTTCATAAAGTATTCGATGAGGGAGAAGGAAAAATTGTCCATTAACTAATTATGTATTATGATAAATGTCTTACATGAGGTAGTCTGAGAAGGGGAGTGTACAGGGATAACATATGGATGAAATTTTAGGCAGGGGATTGAAGGTGTTGTTGATAATGAAATAATGTAAGATAAGATAGAAAAAATTATATATGAAGAGGAGTAATGATAAGATGCACAAATTGATGAGAAGAAGTGGGCTAATGAGCAAATCTAGAGGAAAGCGGGATAAGGTTGGTCTTCCATCCATCATTCTAAACTAGTTTTTGCTGGGCAGCCTAAGTTTGAGGAAATTACATTATATTTGGGTTGAGGGAAAGGCATCTTCTATGACGCATGTAGAGTGGGAGGAGGACCTCTAAAGTGCAAGTGACCTGTAGAGTGGGAGGAGGACCTCTGAAGTACAAGTGACCTGTAGAGTGGGAGGAGTACCTCTGAAGTACAAGTGACCAGTTTGAGTTAACTAGTTAGATTCCTCAAAGTTTATATAAAAAAAATACAGAATATGATTTTTTTGTTTTCACTCTCTATCCATGACATGTTAGTTATTTTGTTTTACCCCTTATATTTCATCTTAAACCTCTGTTATGCAGCTATCCAACCCCTAGTTATAATAAAGACTATTTATAATTAAGATTATTTATAATTATGTTTCATATAATACTGAAGTGTTTGTATATACAAATAAATGAAATATGAAATAAAATGGGGAATGCATTGTACATGCATGCATTTGACTAGTGTAGTAAAACATGTGTGTTGATACAATAACAAAATAGGAAGACTGAAACATTCCTATGTCCATACGAATTGTTTATCAAAATCATGGAACTGTAAGGGAGAGCAGCATGTAAGCAAGTTATCTTGAGGTGTTTTCCCTTTTGGTTATGCCACAAGGGAGGTATCACCAATGCATATATGGAACATAGATATATTTTACAGAAGGGAGTGAAAAGTATGCGAAGTTTCTGCAACTAAATAAAAGTTAAGCCAATATTTAGGATTTTTTTAAAACAATATCTTTTTTTAAAACAATATCCATATAAATCAATGCAAATAAGCATTTATGTAAGAGACTGAGTATAAATCTAGCAGATGCATAAGTGAAACTGGTCATTTACTTGCAGATAAGTCAGTGATTATAAAAATTATTCTAATAGAGAATGGTGTTACAGCATGCGAAGTGGAACGTGTTAAGTATGACATAGAAAAGAACTTGTTGGGCATCAGTGCTTATTTTGGGCTACATAATAAAAGGATAAAAAATTCGATTAATTAACCATAAGAGAGTCCAGGTAATTTTGCTCGAAATATGCATACGAAAAAGGAAACATTCATTTACATGGTGAACTCACACTTGATACAATGTATATTGAAATCATCAGGGCGTATGAGCAGGTATGGAATTGAGAGTCTGGATGGGCAGCAGGGTGCAGGTTAAAACTTAAAACTACGTGATGTTACCACAATAACCAGTCAATCCTTCATGATGTGTCTCGACTGGAGTGGCCTTTGTGCATAGGGAAAATAGTTTGTTGCGCTGGCTTTCAATGATGTTTGTTACACCACCATGCAAAAAATTACTAAAATAAATATTTGTCATTTCAAGATACTATTTCCAAAAGATAATATTCTAGTTGGACATAATCATAATTGATAAAACGGTGAGAGTCTCCAAACACAATAATGCCTCAATTTGAATAACCAAATGGTTCGACATCCACATGTTATTTTGTGCCTCTGCAGAAAATCTTGCAGAACACAATTCCGGAACTACCAAACAGGCAAGATCTTGTTGAGACAATTTAGAGTCTTCTAAACAGATCTAAGACGTCGCAGACATATAGATTCTCACACAGAAATGGTAGGAGAATCCAACCTAACAAGCTACATTGACAAAGATGCTTATTGGTCACAGAGTTATTCAAGTGGACATATAATTATTAGAATTGAATAGCACTGACGAAGGACTGGCCGAATCGCCAGTTGGGAGGGATTACGTTGCTGAAAGTGCGCGTCTTCCCGTTGCGCAGCTTTACGATAAAGGAGAGAGCCCGTCCCTCCAGATTGGGAGTACTGTTTCCCCAAACGGCGCCCCATCCTCTTTGTAACGGTTGCCATCCATCCATTCCATCCGCCTTCATCCACACTCCGCTCACCTGCCCGCTGCTGCCCACGTTCGACAAGACCACGGTATTGTAGTAGGCGTGACCCATCATACTAAACCTCACACCTCCATTCCTGAGGCAAGGCACCTTTCTGTAAAGAACGGGCACAATTCCGGCTTTGTAGCCTGCAATGGAGGTGAATGCAGGCTGTGACAAGTCGAAATGATGGCGAGAACCATCGCACCATCCAGATCGAGGACATAAGTTGGTAGCAGTCACCGTAAGCGTCTTCCCACCATCGATGCACCAAGCTGGATCAGATTTTGCATCGCACACCAATTCATAGCACGCCCCGCATGCCGCCCCTTCCTTGAACATTATGCTGCTCACTGCTGTGTTGCTTGCTCCGTAACCACCTGCGTACATATCATCGTAACCGCACGCTCCTCCTGCAATGTCTCCCAACATGAACCAAATTATAAAAATTAGAAGGATGGTGCATGAATGCACTAGCTTGTCTCTATCTACCCATTTCAAAAAAAGAATATAAAAGATTCAGTCTTAATCAGATGACGTTGACGTGAAACTACTTACCCATTGTTGATATTCCATTAGTGTCTCCATAACATGTTGCATGAGCTCGCTTCCACGCTTTCTGACCTGCATTTGCCAATCCAATAGATTCCCAACAATACCAACCGATCATGGCAATCCGTATGATCAAATTGATATTGTTCCTCGCCATCCGTAGCAAAGTTCGTTGCGAGTCACAGATTTTCTGTAACTCAATGTAGAGAAGGCCAGCAACCAGAGAGGTCTTCAGGTTTCGGTGTGTTCTGCCCCTCCTTGTAACTAAATATATATATCGTGCAACACTCCCATCTCCTGCGTAGTCACATGCGTTCCAACGTATAGGCACATGCGTTCTAACGCGTAATTCGGGACACATATTTAGTCACAAGTGTGATTGTACCTTTCTACCATCTTCGTTGAACTCTGGTAATTGATCGATCGGGTGAGAAATAAACTTTGGTCCACTCATAAATTGAATACAGATCCAAAACACACCCTGGCGAGGTTATGGGACGATTCGGATATGCCAGTTGGCCCAAAACCTAAAGCCCCTGGGAATTGCAAGAGCAATTTTGAAAGGGAATGTGAGTTGTAGGATTCTCGAATATTTCATATTCCGTGATGTAAGTCATATATATTACGAAATTAATATTAATAAATTTAGAATTATAATGATAAGAGTTTTTTTAATTATTTAAATTATTTTAATGGATTAAATATTTGTTTTTTTTCTATATTTTACAAAATAGTTTAATATAGTCTAACGCTCAAAGCATAGTTGAGAGGAGAACTTTTACCAAGTATATTGTTAACCCACTTAATTTAATTATTTGGTGTTATTGCACATTGTAATTCATAGAAAAAATAGTGTTTTTTAAATGAAATTTTGCAATATAATTTTAATTAGAATGCTAAATTTATAGTTTAAAAGATATTTTTAAATATATAAATAAATTTAGTATTTTTGAAAAATTTAAATTTTCTAATTATATAAATTAAACAACTTAAATTCAATTTTTTAAAATATTAATTAAAATTAACTTTAAAAAAATTGTGATCAAAACTCGGTTTCTCTATACTGTATATAATTTATTATTATCATAGGAAAAGAACAACCTGAAACAATGCTAAAGTTTTGATTTTTTATATTCACAATTTTTGGAGTCGTTGAGAAGAATTCGGTTCATTCAGCGAATTTTGTTCGTTTTTCTCCTATTTATTAAAATTTTAATAATATACTTTTTTTATAAAATTTATTAAACTACAATATTTTAAAATTAAAATTAAATATAGTGATTTTTTAATTTAATAATATATTTTTTATAAAATTTATATAAAATTACAATATTTTTAATTAAATTAAATAATGATATTTTAATTTAATTTAATTTTAATAATAATATTTTTTTACAAAATTTATTAAACTACAATATTTTAAAATTAAAATTAAATATAGTAATTTTTTTAATTTAATAATATATTTTTTTATAAAATTTATTAAAATTACAATATTTTGAAATTGAAATTAAATATAGTAATTTTTTAATTGGTATATATTTATATATGGTGTAATATTTATTTGTATATTAATATTTTTATGAAAAGAATAAATATTTTGATTAAAAATATAATTTCTCAAAATATTATTATTAATAATATGTTATAAAAATAGTTTAAATTATTTCTAATCAATTAAAAATTAAATTATTTTTAATCAATTAAAAATTATTTTTCTTAATGGAAAAAATCAATTTATAAGGGTATCTTTAAGTGTTGTGATATGAAGTATTAGAATGGAATTATTTTCATATAGGTTCAATTTTTGTAAGTGACATGATGTATCTCTATGTTTCAAACCAATAGAAAAAGAAAATTATTATTAGAGTCAATTTAGTGCTCTCTGAGTGGAATAGTTGTTATCCTCCTCACTCAAGTTAAATTTAGTAAGGTGACATATTATGTTGTACCCAATGCCCAAATTTAGTCCAAGGAACTTAGTTAGAGTGGCATAGCACATGTTTCATGTCCCTAGCTAAGTGGGTTCAAGTTTCCAAAGACATGTTGTGGGTTCAAGTCTCCAAGGACATGTGGTAAGCTAGCACTTATGGAATTTATGAAATAGTTGTTCTATTTGGTGAAATAGTAGCAACTGTTTTGTCCTAGCTAATTGGGTTAAAGTCTCTAACACACATTGTAAATTGTCTCTTGTGACCTTTATGAAACAATTTTCAATTTCTGAAATTTAAAAATTCCTCCAACCAATTTTTTCCTCTTTTTATTAAAATTTAATAATAAAATTTAGTAAATAATAAATTTTTAAACTACAATTAAAATTTATATTACATTTATAATGTAATATATATTTTATATGAAAAATAATATAATATTTAAAATAAATAATATATATATATATATATATATAATATATATATATATATATATATATATATATATATATATATATATAATATATAATATTACTTAAGGGGATTTGAACCAGTGACCTATTGCAAGGAGTACCTTAACAGTACACCCATTCCTCGTCAATCCAAAGCCCCGTGGGTTATATCTAGTTAATATATTATATGCCTTTCAAATAAAATAAAAATGATAATTATATAAATGTCGTTATAACATTCTAATGACATATAACAAATTACAAACTTTAAATGCTTTATAGCATTCCAATGGCATGTAACTCTTGTAATAGTTCAAAAGGTGTATACACACACACACACACACACACACACACACACATATATTCAATGACAAGGGACTGGAGCGATCATGGGTGATTAGGGTTTGAGACAGACCTGCAAACGGAAAACCTACATAGACCATGACAATCTATCATCGTTCTCCAGTAATAAGACAAACACCATACGACAAGAAATAGTACACAAGCGATGGAACCCCCCTAAGGGAAGGATATGGTGCCTCCCCCGCTGATGCTAAAAACATTCTAATGCATACAAAATATGTCAGGAAGGAACACCAGGAAGATGCAGGAACAGAGCCTGAAACCCTGCCAGATAATATGAACAGAAATGAAGCCCCCAAAGTGACATCGGTGACCTACAAGCCTATCATGACCGAAAGACCTAAGATTGAGCTCCCAAGTCACCGGATTAACACTCAAATCCAGTACATGAGGGATCACACCTTGATTGGAAAGTTTATCGGGTTTTGGCCCACAGAGAAAGCTTTGCATGGCTGGATAGCAACAAAGTGGAAACCAAAAGGGCACATCACCCTGCAGATGGGGCCTAAAGGCTTCTTTACGGCGATCTTCAACTATATAGAAGACCATAACAAAGTTCTTGATGGAGGACCATACCTTTTCAATGCAGCAGGCCTATATCTGAGAGACTGGATTGAAAGATTCAATTCGGACAAAGAAGATTTAAGTTGGGCGCTAGTTTAGATTGGCCTTTATTCCCTCCCTTTGGAATACTGGGATGAAGACTTGCTGCAAGATATTAGAAACGACTTAGGGGAATTCATCAAAATCGCGGAGGAGACAAAACTCAGGCGATATACCTCCTATGCCTGAATATGTGTCTATATGCACCTCAACAATGCTCTCCCGCACGCAGCAAGTCTATATCATGATGATTTCGAATGGATACAGTCAATAGATTATGAGCACATTCCATTCCGATGTAGAAGATGCCATGCCCTTGGCCATTTATTTCATGACTGCCCTTCAAATTTGAATACCTCGACCTCTCCCACATTGGATAAACCTAACTCGGATGGGTTTACCAAAGTCACCAACTGCAAAAAGAACCACAAAAACCCTCTTCAATCCTTAAAAAACCTGTTTCCAGTGCTTCCATGCCATCCACCAGTAATAGCTTTGAGACCCTGAATCAGATGGAGCTAAATAACTTTGAAACCTAACCATTCTGAAGAAATTCCCAAGATGATTCCTCAATCCACTCCCTCGAATCCAAATAAGACCTAAAAATCGGTGCAATCCACAGATCTCAAATCTGCTCCTCCCAGTAGATCCCCGAATTGGAATACTCAAGGCATAGATGTTGACAGCATACAACAGGAAACCACGACTGCAACAGACACAACAGTGGAACGAAGTGAGGCCCAGCACATGGAAGAGGAGCTAGAGAGCTTCGACATTGGAGACCTAGACATACTAGGATTAGAACAAGCTTGCAAGAAAAAAGAATATGATAAAATCCCAGAAAGGCAGCTGGAAAACCTAGAAGTCATCCTCTCCAGAGCATAGCAGCAAAGATCACTAGGCATTCAGCCTGGGAGTCAATGGGTTGGTAAAAATATCTCTAAAGATAATAAACAAAGAGGAAGGAAAATAGATCTTCAAAGAACCATCCGTATTGGGGAAATGCTAGTGGAATCGGGAAGATATTCCAAGCTTACAAAGTACTACAATCCCCTACCCAACAGTGCATCATGAAGCTCATTTCATGGAACATCAAAGGGCTCAACAACCCTGGGAAATATAAACTGATAAAAAACATGTTTCAACAGGAGAAACCTCAAGTCTTCTTCATATCCAACCAAGCTTTTGAGAAGATGCATATTTTTCTGAATTCCTATACCCATAAACATGGTCAAACATGATCTAAGGGGAAAAAAGAGAGCAACTAACATATTTTTTTTATAAAGGGGATGTAGAAAGTATTTTTTATTTATGTTGTTCCCTTTATCCAACTTATTACAATTTCATAGTCTGCATAAATATGTATATGAGTGATCTTTTGCTCATATGCTAACTATACGATTAACTTTAGTGCAAATAATTCCACAAAATTATTTGAAGCAATCCAAACATTTGCATAAAGTCAAAAAAATATTATCATAAGTATGTAGACCACCCCCTACAGCACCTACACTAGGAGAGCCTTAGGCTGCCCCATAAAAAAGGCTCAAGGGAAGTCTTTCTGAATATCCATCTTTGAAATATTCTTTTGAGGTTTTAGAGGATCATATTGCTTTAAAGAAATTGCAATAGCTAAAGTATTGAGAGCAACCTTTATAAGAGGATGTGGCCTTGTTTTAAAAAATGGTTGTGTTTCTTTCCAGCCAAGTCCCCCATATGATGATAAGTGGGAGAGATTTACACTATACCTTTTGAGTCCTTAATAACCAACTTTTGAAACATAGATATATAGAAATACCTTGCTAAGTGTACGATTGTATCCATGAAGACAAATTCCCCCCCATACTATGTGTGTGAAGAGAGAACCAATGAACAAATGGTCCATTGTTTCTAAAGAAAATCGACGGAAGAGGGGATATATTGAGCCCACTAAAAGATATTTTTTGTTGATTGCCAATGTTGGGGCTTTATTTTTTAGTAAAGCCTACGCAAAAAGTTTAGATTTGGGAGGAAATTCAATTTCCATATCCTTTCCCCCACCATGGGGACTCATTGATTCAATTTTCCTATGCCACAGAAAGGTATTTGAATTTTAGAGAGATCCTCCATGTGGGTTCAGGGTCAAAATCAATTGGTTCTAACTCTGTGATAAGATTACATTGGAAAATTTCTAAACCCAAACATATTGATTGGCTTCAACAAAGGCTCTTCTAGATGTAAATGATGAAAATAAATCTAATTTTTTTCCATAAAGAAAGTTATGGATAGATATGATTCAAAGTAAACAATCTTTTCATCATTTAAAAGTCATGTTAGTGGATCAAGAAGCAAGTGCCAATGTTGGCACCCTATCCAAGGGTACTTTCACGAGAGAAAAATATTGTACAATAACCTTCCATATGATAGTTCTATTCGATACCAATTTTTGGGGAGATCTAATCTGATCCAAAGTAGATAGTGGATTAGCATATTTATGTCAAATGATTTAGGGCCATAGACCATCACCTTGTATAATTTTCTACTCCCCATTTAATACGATATATTTTTAAAACATATCAAATTTTGTAATACCGAGCCACCCTAATCTTTTGGTATAGCAATAGTGTTCCAAGTAGAAAGGACAACATTTTATCTTCCCTCTTCTACTACCCACAAGAAAAAAATTGGAATATGTTTGATTTTGTGAAAAACAAAAAGGGAGATCCCAGCTAAAGAGGCTTGGTAGTCAAGAATGCCTTCAATTATAGATTTACAAAGGACTAGCCCAACAACCCTTGATAACAATTTATTGCACTAGACATCGATTCTCTTCTCCACCTTTTAAAGTATCCAAATCCAATCTCATTTTTTATATACATTTAGTTTTAGAATTAAACCCAAATATTTTATCCCTTCATTTAACTTTAGAAGAGTAGAGGAGAAAATATTTGTCAGTTATAGTTTTACTCTCTTAGATAACCCCATCCAAAAATAGAATATTTTTCATGGTTGATAACCATGCCTTGAGAAGAAGAAGTGTTGAAGAGAGCTTTGAGAGCACGTATAGGACCCAAAGAACCATCTAAGAATATTAGGATTTCATTGGCAAAGAGTAGATGAGTTAGATTATTGTAGGAGGCAATAGAGATTCCCTTATATCTACCCTTGTGTGTTGCATCTGAAATAGGCCTATGGAGGCCTTCTGCAACAAGGGGAATGTGAAGAGGAGATAAAGGGAAACCTTATCATTTCCCCATGGAAGAAGGAGAAGTGGCCCCATTTATCAAAACAAAAAAATGAGGTGTTAATGCAACTCATAATCAAAGAGACAAAAGAGTGACAAAAACCTAGATGAATTAGTAGTAGCTTGATGTAAAGCTATCTTAGCTAGTTAAAATATTTGAATAGATGCACTTTGTATAGAATGAAAGGGGAAAGAATTATCCCAGAAATCCTATAGTACTCAACAATGAAGAGTAGATCTTCCCCCAAAAAATCATAATTCTAAGTAAAATTTGATAGGGAAGTTGTTTGGCTTGAGTCTCTTACATTTTAAAAATTATGTAGTACCTTTTCATTGTTTGGCCTAAGTCTCTTACATTTTTAAAAATTATGTAGTACCTTTTCAAGGTCAGGTTTTGTAACTTTAGCCATAAGAGATTACTTTCCTTCCTAATTGATGAAACTAGGAAATACCATAGTTACTCCAATATCTACCCAATTTCTGTAGAGAATCCTTCAAAACCTTGCAACTGCTAATGAGAGGAAATTGATCACAAAAGACATGATATTTCTCTACCAAAAATTTCGTGGAAGGAAAAAAATTGATAGAAACACAATCACACATAAATCACAAAGTTTATCTGGGGAACCCAACAAGGAAAAATCCCTCTTTCTTGTATTAAATAAACTGAGAAATCTGATATATTACATAGAATTTGCTTCAAGTCTGAAGCTAGCTCCCTGTAATATTTCTCAACTCTACATAAGACTTGCCAAACACTTAGGAAAATAAGGCCTACTATGAGCTCCTATTTCCTAGTGCAATTATGAGCTCCTATTTCCTATTTCCTTGTGCAAATCCTAAGAAAACTGCTTTGCTTGCTTCTCATGCTCTATTGCTCTACTTTCTTCTCTATTTATGCAGGCTTCTCAAGCCCACACACAAAATCTTATGTAAAATGAACAAATAGATGTGTTCCTTCATCCAATCTCAACAGGAAATTTGAATCGCATGACCTACCAGGGCTAACTTAGTAGATGTAACTAGTTAACTCAGAATCAATTGAGTTAAAAATAGTTAAACTTCTCAACTAAAATCAAGATCTCAAGTTTATATATATTCTAGAATTAGAGATCAGTTAACTGATAAACACTAGAGTTTAGCTCCACTAGATAGCTAAACTTTAGTTATCAACTAGTACACAACTCACTGAAATCCTTCTAACTCGAATTAACTAACAATAACTCAGTGATAGGCCACATCGTACAGGTCAAATAACAACAAACACACGTAGATTTGAGACTAAATTCAACAGCATCTTTGACTAAGGCACAAGTCAAAGAAGTCATTCCTTGCTACAATTTCAACACTCCCTCTTAGTGAGGAAGGGATTTTTGGAAGAACCTCAGCCACCTGGATTTGTCTTCACCTCTCCTAGGTTATTTGATGATCTAGTTGCTCCTTATGAAATAGAGAGTTCCATGCACCCTATGTATTTGGGTGTCTTCTTCTTGATGTTGGGAGACTCAACTCTCTTTCAAGCTCCCTTAACCAAATCCTCTTCATACTTGGCTCAAATTCTCCTTATGCTTGAAGTCTCTGATGAGTCCCCATCATCATCCTACTAGTTATCCCAACTACCAACTAGCTTAGACTGAAACTGAGATACTAGTTGAGGCTTCATCTTGAGATTTCTATCCTTCTCTCACTTAACCACCACATCTCTACTATGAGAAATATCTACCTTGCACCTCAATGTTTCACACACATCTACCTCTAATTTGTATAGGTTCACCATCCTGACACCAATTTGCTTGACTTGACCTAAAGAAAAATGCTTGAGGTAGGCATTCCCATTGTTGAATATTACATCATACCCTTTGTCCAATCTTTAATTTGTTCATCAATTTTTTTTTTTTTATAGAATCAATACTGCTTTCAAATAGATCAGTAATGGCATCTCACATCTAGAATGATGTATCATTTCCATGCATTGGAACAATATGATCCCTAACTCCTTCTAAGATCATCATCTCACTTTTGGTAGTGTCCTTCTTCCGTTGAGCCAATTGTATTTGAAAACTCTATTATCATATAATATAGCAACCATTATGTCCTTCCATGCATAGAAATTTAAATTCTCTTCCCATTAATTCTTTGTCCTCAAATCATAGGATGACATGATTCCTCCACTTGTAGAATTCCTACACCAACTAATCTCCTCTTCAACTCGCTTTGAATTTGATAAGGGAACTCTGTCTCTATCTCGTTTTATGTTCTAATACCATGTAGCAAATCCTTGAAACCTTGCAACTTCTAATGAGAGAAATTTGATCACAAAAGACACAATATTTATCTACAAAAAATTATGTGAAAGGGAAACAATGAATAGAAACACAACCACGCATAGATCACAAAATTTATCTAGGGAACCCAACTGGGAAAAACCCCTCTTTCTTGTATTAAAACAACTCAGAAATTTTATCTATTACATAGAATTTTCTTCAAGCCTGAAGCTCCCTGCAATATTGATCAACTCTAAACAAGACTTTCCCAACACTTTGGAAAATAAGGCTTGCTAGGAGCTCCTATTTCCTAGTGCAATTCTAACCCTAAAAAATAGAAAATTTTCCTATTTTCTTGCACAATTCCCATGAGAACTACTATTCTTGCTTCTCAAGCTCTATTTATCTGCTTGCTTCTCAATATCACACAAAAATCCTATGTACAATGAATAAATAGATATGTGACTTCATTGAATCTCAATAGGTAATTTGAATTGCATGACCTACTAGGGTTAAAATTAGTAGTTGCAACTAGTTAACTGAGCTTCAGTTGAGTTAACAACAATTAAACTACTCAACTAAACTTAAGAACTCAAGTCTATCTCTATTATATAACTAGAGCTCAGTTAACTGACAGACACTAGATTTTAACTCCACTAGATAGCTACATTTTAGCTATCAACTAGTACATAGCTCACTGAAATCCATCTAACTTGAATTAGCTAGAAAAAACTTAGTGATAGGCCACATCATACATGTTAACTGACAACTACCTCAAGTATCTATGAGTCTGAATTCGAATTAACATCTTTAACTAAGGCACAAGTCAAAGAAGTCATTCCTTGCTATAGTTTCAACAATTGTAGCACAATTTTCTTGTTGAAATATCCCTTTGAAGTAGATACATCCTTCAGAGGAAAATTCCTTAAAAGATGTGGCTAAGGAGTCATTATATTTCTTTATACCCTAAATAGTATTTATAGTTTCTTTTTTGGTTTGCAATTTGATCAAAATATTTATTTTCATCTTCCATTCCTTTTCTCTATCAAAGAGACATTTCATCTCCTTTTCTTCCACTTCTTTGATAGCCTCCATGAGGTCTACTAAAGCACCCCCAGAGAATCCTTGATAATATGAGTCTTTTTAATTAGACTCAATGTCAACCAAATCTTTTGTGTCATCCTCCTGTTTGTGTTTTTCCCACAATGAGATTATTTATTTAAACCATTTGAGTTTTTTTTGAAACTAAATGTATGTGGATTCAGATAGAAGGGAGGAGAAAGGGATCTAATGATGTTTTAAAACTTCATGAAGGGAAGACTCTTTGAATGAAGAGGGATTTAATTTGAAACTATTATGAGTTGTTAGGGAAAAGGCTTGATATCTAGAATAACAAGATTGTGATATGAGTCCCCTTTGTTGACGAGCAAAGTTTTTATGTTATGTTGTCGACACCCTTGAATATGACTAGGCTAGTGAGATAATGGGACTAACCCTAGGGTTTAATGCCCAAAATTATAATACAATTTATTTACAACAACTTTTATTTACCTTGAAGCAGAGAAAGTTATTTAGCATATTTGTGCAACAAAATTTATATATATATATTATATATATAATATATATATATATATATTATATATTATATATATATATATATATATATATATATATAAATAATGGTTGAATAAGCGAAAAGAAAATTGAATGTATGATCATATTCACTGTTGTAAGTTAATACTCTGAAATCAAGACAAATTAATAAGAAACATTTACATACATATTTTTAAAAAACCAAACCTTGCTATCCATAGAGAGCACAAGTATGTATGTAAAATATGATATAAATTTAACAATAATTTTATGTTATTGATATTAGAGAAATTCGCAAGAAAAAAATAAAAAATATAAAGAAAAATCATTGGAGAAAATATGCTAAAAATATTAATTTTCAAAAAATCAATAAAATGAGAGTACAACATGTTGTTTTAGTGAATTTATGTGAAAAGCTGGACAAGTAATCACTTTATAATGTTTAAGATGTAACATGATTCATACAATATACATCCAAAATTGAAAATAACAAAGCAAGATGAAATGTTGGGCAACACAAGCTATTTCAATAAGATTGAACAACAATGATTTCAACAAAAAAAAATTCCAATTAGCATTGATACAAAAGAAATATTAGACCTTCTAGTAATAGTAAATGATGCAAGAAATAAACAACAACTTTTGAAAAGAACTAGAAATTAGATTACCTCACTTTTCTCCTTGTCACTCCTGAAAATAGGATTATTTTCATTGTCACCATAAAAAGTAAGCTCTAGTACTATAGAAATAATGCATTAGAGGGAAAATGACAACTTTAATCATTTATGGATAGCTCTTCTCACTAGCATTTTCCATCCTCCCTTCCTTGCCTTCTATTTAGTTCAAACCTCCTTCGAGTAGTTCCAATGAAAAATTGTCTATTAACTAATTATGTATTATGATAAATGTCTTTTCTTTTTAATCTAGAGAAGTCATTCAGGAGGGATCATTCTTTTAATTAATAAATTTTGTAAAGTAGGTGGGGCCCACACTTTGTTTATAAAGTATTCGATGAGAGAGAAGGAAAAATTGTCCATTAACTAATTATGTATAATGATAAATGTCTAAGATGAGGTAGTGTGAGAAGGGGAGTGTACATGCATAACATATGGATGAAATTTACCCAATGCCAATTATGCAAGGGATTGAAGGTGTTGTTGATAATGAAATAACGTAAGATAAGATAGAAAAAATTATATATGAAGAGGAGTA
This sequence comes from Pinus taeda, assembly GCA_000404065.3. NCBI lineage: Eukaryota > Viridiplantae > Streptophyta > Pinopsida > Pinales > Pinaceae > Pinus > Pinus taeda. The sequence goes on along the minus strand of APFE031112536.1, from coordinate 24,474 downwards.
ATGATAAGATGCATAAATTGATGAGAAGAAGTGGGGTAATGAGCAAATCTAGAGGAAAGCGGGATAAGGTTGGTCTCCCATCCATCATTCTAAACTAGTTTTTGTTGGGCAGCCTAAGTTTCAGGAAATTACATTATACTTGGGGTGAGGAAAAGACGTCTTCTATGACACATGTGGAGTGGGAGAAGTGGGAGGAGGACCAGTTTGAGTTAACTAGTTAAATTTCTCAAAATTTACATCAAAAAAATACAGAATATGATCTTTTTTGTTTTTACTATCTATCCTTGACAAGCTAGTTATTTTGTTCTATCCCTTATATTTCATCTTAAACCTCTGTTAGGCAGCTATCAAACCCCTAGTTATAATAAATACTATTTATAATTAAGACTATTTATAATTATGTTTCATATAATATTGAAGTATTTGTATATACACATAAATGAAATATGAAATAAAATGGGGAAGGCATTGTACATGCATGCATTTGACTAGTGTAGTAAAACATATGTGTTGGATACAATAACACAATAGGAAGACTGAAACATTCCTATGTCCATACGAATTGTTTATCAAAATCATGGAACTGTAAGGGAGAGCAGCATGTAAAGTATCAAAATCATGGAACTGTAAGGGAGAGCAGCATGTAAACAAGTTATCTTGAGGTGTTTTCCCTTTTGGTTATGTCACAAGGGAGGTATCACCAATGCATATATGGAAAACACATATATTTTACAAAAGGGAGTGAAAAGTATGCGAAGTTTCTGCAACTAAGTAAAAGTTAAGCCAATATTCAGAACTTTTTTTTTAAACAATATTCTTTGTTTTTTAAACAATATCCATATAAATCAATGCAAATAAGCATTTATGTAGGAGACTGAGTATAAATCTAGCAGATGCATAAGTGAAACTGGTCATTTACTTGCAGATAAGTCAGTGATTATAAAAATTATTCTAATAGAGAATGGTGTTACAGCATGCGAAGTGGAACGTGTTAAGTATGACCTAGAAAAGAACTTGTTGGGCATCAGTGCTTATTTTGGGCTACATAATAAAAGGACAAAAAAAATCGATTAATTAACCATAAGAGAGTCCAGGTAATTTTGCTCGAAATATGCCTACGAAAAAGGAAACATTCATTTACATGGTGAACTCACACTTGATACAATGTATATTGAAATCATCAGGGCGTATGAGCAGGTATGGAATTGAGAGTCTCGACTGGAGTGGCCTTTGTGCATAGGGAAAATAGTTTGTTGCGTTGACTTTCAATGATGTTTGTTATACCACCATGCAAAAAATTAATAAAATAAATATTTGTCATTTCAAAATACTATTTCCAAAAGATAATATTCTAGTTGGACATAATCATAATTGATAAAACGGTGAGAGTCTCCAAACACAATAATGCCTCAATTTGAATAACCAAATGGTTCGACATCGACATGTTATTTTGTGCCTCTGCAGAAAATCTTGCAGAACACAATTCCGGAACTACCAAACAGGCAAGATCTTGTTGGGACAATTTAGAGTCTTCGAAACAGATCTAAGACGTCACAGACATATAGATCCTCACACAGAAATGGTAGGAGAATCCAACCTAACGAGCTACATTGACAAAGATTCTTATTGGTCACAGAGTTATTCAAGTGGACATATAATTATTAGAATTGAATAGCACTGACGAAGGACTGGCCGAATCGCCAGTTGGGAGGGATTACGTTGTTGAAAGTGCGCGTCTTCCCGTTGCGCAGCTTTACGATAAAGGAGAGAGCCCGTCCCTCCAGATTGGGAGTACTGTTTCCCCAAACGGCGCCCCACCCTCTTTGTAACGGTTGCCATCCATCCATTCCATCCGCCTTCATCCACACTCCGCTCACCTGTCCGCTGCCGCCCACGTTCGATAAGACCACGGTATTGTAGTAGGCGTGGCCCATCATACTGAACCTCACTCCTCCATTCCTGAGGCAAGGCACCTTTCTGTAAAGAACGGGCACAATTCCGGCTTTGTAGCCTGCAATGGAGGTGAAAGCAGGCTCTGACAAGTCGAAATGATGGCGGGAACCATCGCACCATCCAGATCGAGGACATAAGTTGGTAGCAGTCACCGTAAGCGTCTTCCCACCGTCGATGCACCAAGCTGGATCAGATTTTGCATCGCACAACAATTCATAGCACGCCCCGCACGCCGCCCCTTCCTTGAACATTATGCTGCTCACTGCTGTGTTGCTTGCTCCGTACCCACCTGCGTACATATCATCGTAACCGCACGCTCCTCCTGCAATGTCTCCCAACATGAACCAAATTATAAAAATTAGAAGGATGGTGCATGGATGCACTAGCTTGTCTCTATCTACCCAATTAAAAAAAAACAATATAAAAGATTCAGTCTTAATCAGAGGACGTTGACGTGAAACTACTTACCCATGGTTGATATTCCATTAGTGTCTCCATAACATGTTGCATGAGCTCGCTTCCACGCTTTCTGACCTGCATTTGCCAATCCAATAGATTCCCAACAATACCAACCGATCATGGCAATCCGTATGATCAAATTGATATTGTTCCTCGCCATCTGTAGCAAAGTTCGTTGCGAGTCACAGATTTTCTGTAACTCAATGTAGAGAAGGCCAGCAACCAGAGAGGCCTTCAGGTTTCGGTGTGTTCTGCCCCTTCTTGTAACTAAATATATATATTGTGCGAGTCACACGCATTCCAACATATAAGCACAAGCTTTCTACCATCTTCGCTGAACTTTGGTAATGGATCGATCCGGTGAGAAATAAACTTTGGTCCACTCATAAATTGAATACAGATCCAAAACACACCCTGGCGAGGTTATTGGACGATTCAGATATGCCAGTTGGCCCAAAACCCAAAGCCGCTGGGAATTGCAAGAGCAATTTTGAAATGGAATGTGAGTTGTCGGATTCTCGAATATTTCATATTCCATGATGTAAGTCATATATATTACGAAATTAATATTAATAAATTTAGAATTATAATAAGAGTTTGTTTTTTTGTTTTTTGTTTTTTTTTTTTAATTATTGTTAATTGATTAAATATTTTTTTTCCTAAATTTAATAGAATAGTTTAATAATCTAACGCTCAAAACATAGTTGAGAGGAGAAGTTTACCAAGTATATTGTTAACCCACTTAATTTAATTATTTGGTGTTATTGCACATTGTAATTCATAGAAAAAATAGTGTTTTTTAAATGAAATTTTGCAATATAATTTTAATTAGAATGCTAAATTTATAGTTTAAAAGATATTTTTAAATATATAAATAAATTTAGTATTTTTGAAAAATTTAAATTTTCTAATTATATAAATTAAACAACTTAAATTCAATTTTTTAAAATATTAATTAAAATTAACTTTAAAAAAATTGTGATCAAAACTCGGTTTCTCTATACTGTATATAATTTATTATTATCATAGGAAAAGAACAACCTGAAACAATGCTAAAGTTTTGATTTTTTATATTCACAATTTTTGGAGTCGTTAAGAGAATTCGTTCATGCTATTTTGTTCGTTTTTCTCTATTTATTAAAATTTTTAATAATATTATTTTTTATAAAATTTATCAACTACAAGATTTTAAAATTAAAATTAAATATAGTAATTTTTTAATTTAATAATATATTTTTTATAAAATTTATTAAAATTACAATATTTTTAAATTGAAATTAAATATAGTAATTTTTTAAATTTAAATAAATTAATTTTTAATTTAATAATATATTTTTTACAAAATTTATTAAACTACAAATTTTAAAATTAAAATTAAATATAGTAATTTTTTAATTTAATAATATAATTTTTATAAAATTTATTAAATTACAATATTTTTAAATTAAAATTAAATATAAGTAATTTTTAATTTGTATTATATTTATATGGTGTAATATTTATATTTTTATATTATATTTTTATGAAAAGAATAAATATTTTTGATTAAAAATATAATTTTCAAAAATATTATTATAATAATATGTTATAAAATAATTTAAATTACTTTTAATCAATTAAAAATTATTTTTTCTAATGAAAAAATCATTCTATAAGGGTATCTTAATTGTTGTGATATGAAGTATTAGAATGGAATTCTTTTCATATAGGTTCAATTCTTGTAAGTGACATGATCAAACCAATAGAAAAAGAAAATTATAATTAGAGTCAATTTAGTGCTCTTTGAGTGGAATAGTTGTTATCCTCCTCAACGAAGTTAAGTTTAGTAAGGTGACATATTATGTTGTACCCAATACCCAAATTTAGTCCAAGGAACTTAGCTAGAGTGGTATAGCACATGTTTCATGTCCCTAGCGGAGTGGGTTCAAGTTTCCAAAGACATGTTGTGAGTTCAAGTTTCCAAAGACATGTTGTGGGTTCAAGTCTCCAAAGACATGTGGTAAGCTGACACTTATGGAATTTATGAAATAGTTATTTCTATTTCAAGTCTCCATAGACATGTGGTACGATGGCACTTATGGAATTTATGAAATAGTTATTCTATTTGGTGAAATAGTAGCAACGGTTTTGTCCTAGCTAATTGGGTTAAAGTCTCTAACACGTGGTAAATTGTCTCTTGTGACCTTTATGAAACAGTTTTCAATTTCTGAAATTTAAAAATTCCTCCAACCAATTTTTTCCTTTTTTTATTAAAATTTAATAAATAATAAATTTTAAACTACAATTAAAATTTATATTAGATTCTTAATATATAATATATATTTTATATCAAAAATAATAATAATATTTAAAATTTATTATATATAGAGAGAGAGAGATGGATGGATGATGGATGGATGGATGGATGTAAAAATTTTAAATAATAATAAAATTTATATTAAAACTCATTAAATTTATATTACATTTAATAATATAATAATATATATATTTTATATGAAAATAATATAATATATATAATAAATAATATATATAATATATATATATAATACTACCTAAATACCCACAGGGGATTTGAACAGGTGACCTATCACAAAGAGTATCTTAACAGTACACCCCTTAACAATACACCCATTCATTGTCAATCCAAAGCCCCGTGGGCTATATCTAATTAATATATTATATGTCTTTCCAAATAAAATAAAATTGATAATTCTATAAATATCGTTATAACATTCTAATGGCATATAACAAATTACAAACTTTAAATGCTCTATAGCATTCCAATGGCATGTAACTCTTGTAATAGTTCAAAATATATTATATGTCTTTCCAAATAAAATAAAATTGATAATTCTATAAATATCGTTATAACATTCTAATGGCATATAACAAATTACAAACTTTAAATGCTCTATAGCATTCCAATGGCATGTAACTCTTGTAATAGTTCAAAATATATTATATATATATATATATATATATATATATATATATATATATATATATATATATATATATATATATATAATATATATATATATATATATACCTCCTATCTTCATCTACTTTCTCTTATATATTATTTTTTTTATATACATATCTTCTAATACACTCATGCATTTTTTTAAGAAGGCACAAGAAAATATACAAATATATTTTGTTACAGGGTTTTCTCTCAAAAGAGTCCACATATGAAAAGACAAAAAAAAATGTATAACAAACTCCACTCCAATTTTTTTTTTTTACTTAGTTGTGTAACTAGATGTGGACTAGACCCTTTCATATATTAAACTTATACAAGATATTAATGATATGTCAAATGTTTGATTGATGACTGCTTAAGGTTTAAGTTGAAAGCGGTTGTGGTTCCATTTGGTCTCCTCGCTGGATCTCCACATAGACTTCCACGTTGTAACTTGCATTAACTTACCTCAAGCTGATCGACCTTGGGCAGGCCCCTCCTCATTAAAGCAGGAGAGCCTCAAGGTCCTCTCTTGCCATATCTGTTCATCTCCATTTTTGCCATTTGGTGCGGTGTTAATGCACTTAACTACAGCCTCCCATAAGGGTCTCGAGATATTGCACTTGGCTTTCCATCCGCCGTTGGATCCGTTAAGATCTACAGTCTCGATCCTTCAGGTTTGGCGGGGAAGTATAATGTCCTTACCAGCAGTGAGGGAGGTTCATTTGTTCATGACCTAGCTTGGCTCTCGACTCTGCTATGGTGACTTGGTGCATCGCTCAGGTAGGCTTTTGTCCGAAACTCCAGGTGCTTTGCAAACCCTTATCATTGTTACCTCAACATTTATCCATTACGATTCCTTTGTGGATGCTAGTTGCACTGTGGTGGTTCATGAGGATTCTTGATGGATTTTTGGGCCGCTCTGGAACAGGTGTAATGTCTTTGGAATGGATTCTAAAACCCCGATGAAGAGGGTCGATTCGGCAGCAGCAAGAGGTAAGAAATGATTCATTTCCAAAGTAGTGACATTTAAAGTTTATTATCCATTTTCATTTTTCCTGAGGATGCTTGATGCATTTGCAAGTTTGACTCCGCTTCAAGGGATGTCCAGTGCCTGCTCAGGTAAGCCACCTCACTATCATAGGTTTTCATATGATAGTCTAGACTTTTGCATGATTTTGGGTCGTGACCATCAGTTTTTCGTATGTAGATAAGCCCATTCATGACTGCTCTAAACCCTCATTCGACATGTGGCTTATGGAATGTGACCACCTGACTAAACCATGCTTCTTTCTTTGTTTCCCTGGTGGGTTTTGGATTCTAAACTCATCTTGTGCTTTGAGCTATTCAAGCCAATTTTTCCATGACATAGGTTTCAAGGAATGTTGATAGCTAGGGTTTAAGGCTATGACCGAAGTATATGTCTTCAATAAAGAATGTATTTAAGTTATTTGTGGGACTGTCGACCTTGGAAATGCCAAGACAGTTCTAGAACTGGTTCAGTAATTCCTTGTATTACTTCTGTGGAAATCTACAGGACATTTCTTGGCATGAGTTTAGTGTATTTATCTATGTTTAGATTGATGTATCAAGTCCATCATAGTAACTCAACTTCTGATAACTTTTGTTTATGAAATATAGTCTTATTTCGTATCAGTTTAAATGAAATGGTTTTAAGGCTTTGTATGTTTCAAGTTCAACTGTGATATCATGCTATGGTTGTCGATACTAGGTTCTGGAACTATGTTTTTCAATTTATGTTTAAATATAATTAATGTTTAATATTTCAGAGGTTTCGGGTTTAATAGCACCTAGGTACTTGTTTCTTGGTGAGTTCCTTCCCAAACTCATCTGAGGGCCGATAAACCCTTGGTTATTTTTATAAGCAATGTCAACTATAGGGTAATTATCATTTATGTGTTTATGAAATTTCCTTTTGTCAATGATAAAAAAAGATTACGAGAGTGCATTCTGAGAACTGATATTTGCATTTTGTGTGGGTGTGATTTTTTTTCCACGGTCTGTGCAATTTCAGTGTTATAGAAATTTACAGAAATACCAGAAAGGAATATTGGTTTAATGTTCTTGTTTAACATGTTCTTCTGAAATTAATCATTAAACTATCTACTGAAAATATCTTCCCCAGTAATCTAGTATATTCACTACTTTTGCATATTTTAGTTATAAGTAAATATCTGCTAATAAAGCATATAATCAAGACAATATTTCCTACTCTATCCAAAAATTGATAAATGTTAATTACTTTTGCTAGTCTATTAATGTACTTTTCTGCTATAACAGTAAATAGTCTATCCATTCTAGTAATAATGATTGACATGGTGATATCACTTATCTGTTTTCTTGTTATGCATGTAACTTTTGTTTTGGAAGGTCTCACCACCCAACCTCGGAACTGGCAATTACGTCCAAATTCCCCCTCCAAGCTCTTCCACTTCTGATAGTGATGAATAGTTGGGTACCTTGGGTGTCAGGATTCTGTCCAACCTCAAGTCTTGTACCCCACAACTATTATCATAGTTTTATTTTCCATTGGTTAAGTTTGCCCAGTTCAAGGAAGAATTCAACACAGTCAAGTTGCTCCAACCCCCTATAGGGTTTTGCCCATTTTCCACTTAAAGGAAAAGGGTGAAGGAATAGTTGTAACTGTTCTCAGAAGTTAATTCAACTGTTTCTCTAGTCTTTTAACAAACTAATCCAAAATACTATAATTAATGCTTAACAACATTTTTTTTAGCTTTTCAACCTAATAGTTTTAATAATTCAGATTAAAACAGAAATAAAATTAACAGTGGTAATTAAACTTGGTAAAAAGAATTTATGATGTATCATTGTATGTTACAGCTCCCTCCCCTTGAGAGGAACATCATCCCTGGTATTCTTCCTCTATGAAAACAGTGTAGGATAAGCTTTTCACACGGCTTCCTCTTCTTCCCAAGTAGCCTCATCCGGGCCAAAGTGCTTCCACTGCACTTTAACTTGGGTGATGTCTCGCCTTTGCACGGTGGTTTCTCTCTGATCGAGGATACGAAGAGGCTCTGCCAGAAATTCTCCCTCGAGTTCTACCTACACATTCATAATATGTTGTCAGAAAAATTCCCATAACAATAATTCTTAACATATTGATTCCATTTTATCATTCCCTGAATACTTTCCCAGTTAATAATATGTCAAGGGTCGTAAATGTATTTTTTTAATAAGGATACATGAAAGACAATGTGGACTCGGATGTGGCCTGGAAGTAGTTGTATGCCATGGGCCCAATCCGTTCTAAAATCTGAAAGGGTCCACAGTACTGTGGTACCAACTTGTCACAACCTTTCCATCGTAAAGTACTCTTCCAAGGTTTAACCTTCAAATACACGTGATCCCCCAGCTGGAATTCTTTATGATTCCTCTTCTTATCTTCGAACACCTTTTGCCTATTCTACACCACCTTTAAGTTATGGAGAACTTTCTTAACGAAGGCCTCCATTTCTGCTAACATATCAGGGCCAATGCTAATTTATTATCCGGATTGTTCTAGTCCGTGGGTACCCAACACTTTCTTCCATATAGTACTTTGAAAGGGCTCATACCCAATGATTCATGATGTCCATTATTGTAGGAAAATTCTACCAAGTGGAGGTAATCCTCCCATTTTTGTGGTTGTTACATTACAAAAATTCTCAACGTGTCTTCCAAGACTTGATTCACTCGCTTTGTCTGACCATCTATCTAGGGATGGTAGGCAGTGTTGAAATGGATTTGTGTACCCAACCCCGCAAAGAGATTTTTCCAGAAAGTGGATGCAAATTTTACATCTCTATCAGAGATCACCAATCCCGTGTAGTCAGAAGATTTCTCTCATAAATATGTCTAGAATCTCCACCATTTTATAGGTGGATTTTACAGGAATGAAATGAGCAGCCTTGCTCAGCTTGTCCACTACAACCATGATTGATTCATGTTGCCTTTTAGTATGAGGTAATCTAGTGATAAAATCTAAAGTGATTGTCTTCCATTTCCATTCTAGAATAGGTAATGGTTGCAACAGACCCACAGGATGTTGATGTTCCTCCTTCACCAATTGGCACTCTAAGCATTTGGATAAACACTCGACCATATATTTTCTTAAGCCTGGCTATAAATAACTTTTCTTGATAGCTGAAAATAGTTTTTGGTATCCTAGGTGGCCAACGTAAGGCTTCCTATGAAACTCATCTAATAACATCTACTTCACAGAGTTTTGGTTAGGAATATAAATTCTATTTCTAAATATTAACAATTTGTCGAGGTTAATTGCATACTCACATTGTTCCCCTTTTGCCTAAGATTCTGAAGCTTGCTGCCATAGGAATGTAGATTCTAGATCTTTGAGGGATGCCTATCGGATAACCTTTGCTAGGTTAGATTGTGCTTGACTGGAATGTACTTCATAAATGCAATGTATTTTTCTGCTCAAAGCATCTACTACCCGTTTTTCTTTTCCTTTGAGGTGCTTCATGTCAAATTCAAATTCGCTTAAGAATGCGGTTCATCTGGCCTGCCACACATTTAAACTAGACTGATTAAAGAAATTGATCAGATTGTTGTGGTCAGTTAATAACATAAATTTCTTCCCTAGAAGGTAATGTCACCACATTTTTAATGCATGCACTACCGCAGTCAACTCTAGATCGTAAGCAGAGTAGCATTATTTATAATTCTTCAATTTGCGTGACTCATAGGCAATGACCTTTCCTTCTTGAGTTAATACTCCACCGACACCCTCCTTACTTGCATTTAGGCATACTACAAAATATTTTTTCGGATCTGCTACTTTCAGCACTGGAGCGGTTGTAAGCAGTTGTTTTAGTTGCTCAAAACTTTACTGGCATTCCACTATCCAGTGGAAAGCACGCCCCTTTTTCTGAAGTGCAGCCATCGGAAACGATATTTTTGAAAAGCCTTTAATAAATTGGCGGTAATACCCTGTCAAGCCCAAGAAGGATCTTATGTCAGCAACGTTTTTCGGTGTGGTCCATTCCATAATAGTTTTGATCTTCTTTGGATCCACCGCTATTCCTTCTGCTGATATAACATGGCCTAGGTACTAGATTTGATTTTTATAAAAATCACACTTGCTAAACTTTGCGTGCAACTGGTTATCTCACAAAATCTGCAATACTGTTCTCAAGTGTTGCTCATGTTCCTTCTGATTTTTTGAATAGATTAGTATATCATCGATAAAAATCAAAACAAATTTATCTAGAAATGGATGGAAATGTCATGCATTAGGCTCATGAAAGTGGTTTGAGCATTGGTAAGGCCGAAAGGTAGTACCATGAACTCGTAATCTTCATAACGAGTTCGGAATGCAATTTTACAGATATCTTCATCCTTTATTTTGATATGATGGTAACTAGACCTTAAATCAATTTTTGAGAACATGCTAGCTCCCTGCACTTGATCAAATAAATCATCGATACGAGGTAAAGGGTACTTATTCTTGATGGTCAGCTTATTTAGCTGACGATAATCAATGCAAAATCTTAATATTTCATCCTTTTTTGTACAAATAACATAGGGGCTCCCCAAGGGGACACACCAGGGCGAATGTACCCTTTATCTAATAGCTCCTGAAGCTACATTTTAAGTTTTGTTAACTCAGGAATTCTTAGACGGTGGGGGGCTTTTGAAACAAGGGCTGCTCCAGGTAGTAGCTCAATGGCAACCCAAGAATGGATTAAGGGAATACGTCTATGAAATCTTGAATTACAGAAATATTCTCTAAGGAGGTCATCTTATTTCTATCATTGTTGTACTCTACCTGGACATCATAGATCTGGTAGCCTTTCCTTATTCATATTCTGAGTTGGTTAGCTGTAATATGGTGTAATTTGATCTTTTTCTTGATTCCTTGAGTTCCTTTTCATTGTCCTGACTCGGTAAGATAACTTATAGATTTTTCTTTGCAATCCACCAGGGACCAGCGACCTTCCAGCTAGTCCATCCCTATTAATACATCATTCAAACCTCAGGGAAGGATATTCAGATAAACCTGGATGGGTTGTCCTAAAACTGTTATAGGGCAATTTTCTGTTTTTGCAGACACCTTCCTTTTGTTTCGGTGGCTAGTTGAACTAGCCAAGACTTCTTAAATTTATTGCTTTGTAGCTGACATTTTTTCTACCACTTTAGGACTAATGTATCTTAGGCTAGGACAGGAATCAAACAAAATGAAACAGGTTGATCAACAATCATACCTTCACATTCGATCATGGTGGGATAGTATTAAGCCTGATGATCATCCAAGGTAGCATTAATTCTGGGCATGCTCCTTGCGATATCTCCTACTATAGAAGCTTCTTGCATGTTCAAAAGTTGTTCAGTTTGAGCTTTGTGTAGCCAATTTTTGTGATAATTTCCTTCCCTGCATACCCAACATTGCAGTGGTGGCTTTGGTGGCTATTCAGTAGCAGTCCTGCTAACTCCTTCAAGTTGTCTATTCTCGGTGTATGTCTGAGCTCTGGGCGAATTTCTTGAAAATTTTTCAAAAGTCCTTTGCCGATTATTTCTGCCATTTATGACTTTCTGCTGCTTTTTTTATGGTAAGTTTCTCATTTTCTTGTTGATAGCTCCTTTAGATCCTTCATTTTTCTGCTTCATCTACTGATAACAGATGTGGGCTTTTTGTACTGCATCGTCAATTGTTCTAGGATAATCGAATTCTAGTTTTTCCTTCATGAAGTTGGGTAAACTGCTAATAAACTGCTAAATCTTGGCTTTCTCCTCTTACATATATGGAACGTATCGTAGTAGGGAAGTAAACCATTTTACATACTCGTGCATGGTCAAGGCTCCCAGTCTTAACTCATGGAACTCTTTTGCCTTTTCATCATAGTAACATTCCATTAGATATTTATCTTTAGAATGTTTCTGGAATTCTTGCCACGTTACTTGTTCCTCATCAATCTTTCTCACGGTTTTAATTTCCTCCCACCAGAGGGTGGCCTTTCCCCATAATTGGTAAACTTCCAGCCGTGCTTTAATCTTGTCAGTATATTCATAAATCTTGAAATATTTTCCCATGTCTATCAGCCAAGCTTCTGTTGCTTCTTCAGACTCTCCTTCAAACGGCGAGGGTTTGATTTTCTTGAACTCACCTTGTAACTCTATCTTCTGTCTTTTAGTCTTCCTTTGATCAGAAACGTTATCTGAACACCCTTATGTTCCTCTTTATGGCCTTCTGCGAATTCTACATTATCTTCCCCATTATGGGAAGTTGGGGTCTTTTCCCTATTCTCTGTACTGGGGCCTTGTCCCCACTGATTTTGTCAATCGAACTGACTTTTAAGGATCTTCTCCCGTTCCTGCCTTAATCATTCGTTGTTCGTCCTTAGGTTCATCATCTCTGCCCGTAATTGTTGTATTGTTTCGAGCAGGGCAGCATTAGCCTGTCATGATTCTTCTCTCAGATGTACCCATAGTTTTGGGTTGGCCTCCACATGAGGCACTTCCAGCTGGCTTAATGATCTCGGTCTCCTCGGCATCTTACCCTTGGTGTTGAGCTCAATCTCTCACTCTCACTCTGTGTTCATATTCAACCATACTCAGTTTATTTTTCTTTCATCAATATTAAAGTATCATAACTTAATCTACTATTAAAATAACCCAAAAGTCTTAGTATGTGAGCCTGGCTTTGATACCATTTGTAACAAACTTCACTCCAAAAAAAAAAATTACTTAGTTACATAACTAAGTAAAAAGAAAAATTGGAGTGAAGTTTGTTACAAAATGGTATGCTATTATGAAAAGTTTCAATTAGACCAAAAGGTTTAGAAGAAGTTTATAATATTGCTCTTATTAATTTTGAGTGATTTTGCATGTGCCTTGGATCATATTTCGTCTATTTATTGATAAATTTCATTTTTTTTTAATATTTATATTCGGAATATTTAAGTTTAGCACTTGTGTTATTATGAAATGGTTGTTTTATTTGATGAAATAGTGCCATTTTTTTCCATTTTTTTAATTAATAAATTAATCATATAATTTGTTAAAATTTTAATAAAATTTTTTAAATTGCATATTTTAAAACTGCAATTAAATATGATAAATTTCAAATTTGTATTGCATTTTTAACATAATATATATATATATATATAATATAGGAAAATGAAAAAAATTGTATTAAAAAAGATGATAATAATTTCCATCTTACACTTAGCTACTAGTAAATTTATGGGATGTACCGCTTGTTCTCATCTCTATAAATTGAGTCACAATCCAAGGGCTTTGAACCTTGGATCTCTCAATTGAACTACCCCTCGGACAAAAGAATTATAATATTAAATAATATATTTATATTCCTTTTTTCAAAAAAAAATTATTTTATTTATATAAATAAACAAAATTACAAAATGTGAATGCTTTTGTAGCTATTTAAAAGGTCAAAAAAATTATGGAATCCTCCAATCTTCATCTAATTCCTCTTTTATATCATTTTTCTATATACATAACTTCTAATGCACTCATGCACTCCCATAAGAAGGCACAAAGAAATATACAAATATATATCGTTACAATGTTTGCCCTCAAAAGAGTCCACATATGAAAAGATAGAAAAAAATGTGTGCTACTATGAGAAGTGTCAATTAGACCCAAAGGTTGAGAAGAAGTTCATGTTGTTGTCCTTATTTAGTTTTAGTGATCTTGCATGTGTCTTGGTCCATATCCAACCCAGCTTTTGAGAAGATACATCTCCTTCTAAATACCTATGCCCATACACATGGTCAAAGGTGATCTTAGGGGAAAAAAGAGCAATTAACATATTCTTTTATAGAGGGGATGGAGAGAGTATTTTTTTATTTATGTTGTTCCCTTTATCCAATTTATTACAATTTGAGAGTCCACATAAATATGTAGATGAGTAATCTTCTGCTCATGTGCTAACTGTATGATTAACTTTATTGCAAATAATTCCACAAAATTATTTGAAGCAATCCAAACATTTGTAGAAAGTCAAAAAATTGTTAACATGAGTATGTAGAACACTTCCTGCTCCACCTACAGTGGGAGAGTCTTGGGTTGCCCCATAAAAAAATGCTCAAGGGAAGTCCTTATGAATATCAATCTTTGAAAGATTTTTTCGAGGCTTTAGAGGATAATATTGCTTTAAACAAATTGCAATAGCTAGAGTATGGAGACTAACCTTTATAAGAGGATGAGGCCTTGTCTTAAAAAATGGCTTTGTTTCTTTCCATCCAAGTCCCCCATATGATGATAAGTGGGAGAGGTTTATGGTGTACTTTTTGAGTCCCTAATAAACCAAATTTTGAAACATAGATCTATAGAAAGACCTTCCTAGGTGTATGATTTCTTCATGAAGACAAATTTCTCCCCATATTATGTGTGCGAAGGTAAAACCAATGAACAAATGGTTGATTGTTTATAAAGAAAATTGACAAAGGGGCAAGATATTGAACCCACTAAAAGATTTTTTGTTGATTGTCAATGTTGGGGCTTTATTTTTTAGTAAAACCTACATAAAAAGTTTATATTTGGGAGGCAATTCAATTTCCATATTCTTTCCCCACCCATTGGGACTCATTAATTCCATTTTCCTATGCTAGAGCAAGGGATCTGAATTTTAGAGAGTATGCTCCATGAGGGAAATTTGTTTGTATGGTTGTAGCCATAAAAATACCCAGTCGCCTACATCAAAACTTATTTTGCTGTGATGTTGATCTTACTATTGTTTCATTCGATTAGTGAGGTTATCCTTTAAAAGTTGGAGAACTTGTTGTTGATGCTTGATGTGATCTTCCACTGCTTGAACCTTAGAATTTTCTCTTAGAGATGATGTGATGGATGGTGGATGATATCAATAAAGTGCCATAAATGGGGTCATTTTTGCTGTTGTATGCAAGGAAGTGTTATACCACCATTGAGGAAGAGGTAACCACTTGACCCATTATGTTTGTTTATCATATACAAAGCAACAAATATATCCTTCCAATCATTTTTTCACTATTTCCGTCCAAAAATAATTGAGTACCCATACAATAAAATAATTGCGTCCAAAAATTTCCAATGAAAATGAGATCTCTCTCGCTTATAATAATCTTTGGGTTTCCATGTAGCTTTTGAATTGTTTCCATAAATGTAGTAGCAACTATACTGGCTTTAAATGGATGAGATAATGCACAAAAATGTGCATGCTTGGTAAGTCTATCAACTACCACCATGATTACACTCTTTCCTTCGAACTTGGGTAAACCTGTGATAAAATCCATTGAAACCTCCTCCCAACATTGACTTGGAATGGATAAAGGTTGTAACATACCTGGGGTCTTAATTGTCTCAACTTTATCTTTTTGGCAAACCAAACATTCCACCACAAACTTTTGAACATCAAATTTAAGGCCTTCCCAAAAATATTCTTTCTTGACCTTGTGGTAAGTTTTTAAAAATCCTGAGTGCCCTCCTATGTGAGAGGAGTGCAATTCAAAAAAAATATTTTGTTTGGGTTGGGAATTCTTACAAATATATAAGCGATATGTGTACCATAATGAATTATTTTTCTAGCTAAATGTATTAGATATACTAGGATCTTGCTGCAACTTTTGAATGAGCATCCACACTTCTTCATCATTCTTTCATTCATCGCTTACTTCAATTATCCAATCTAATTGGATAATAGAAATGGCCCAAACAAATCCTTCCACATCCTCATCCATTCTTGAGAGTGCATCTGCAACAACATTTTGCTTCACTTCTTTGTAGATGACTTCAAAACCATAACCCAACATCTTTGTGACCCATTTTTGCTGCTCTTCTAAAGATAATCTTTGTTCCAAAAAGTGTTTAAGACTATCATGATATGTTTTTACCTTGAAGTGTCTTCCCATTAAGTAAGGTCGCCATTTCTTTAGTGCATGTAGTATTTCCAACATTTCCTTCTCATAAATAGGTTTGTGTGAATACTTTCCTTTGATTGGACAGCTTTCAAAAGAAATGGGTCTTCCTTCTTGCATTAAAACAACACCAATTCCATTTCCTGAGGCATCAAATTCCACAATAAAGTTTTTTTTGAAGTCTGGCATAGCCAAGACCATTGCTTGGAACATTGCGTCTTTAAGATGTTCAAAGGTCTTAGTTGCTTCTAGATTCCAAGAAAATGCATCTTTATTCAATAATTATTTTATAGGTGCTGCTATTCTCCCATAATTCTTGATAAACTTGTGATAATAGCCTATCAACCCGAGAAATCCTCGAAGATTGTTTATGGTTGTGGGAATTTTCCATTCCTTAATGGCTTTAATTTTGTTAAGGTCTACCTTAATACCCTCATGAGATACAATATGACCCAAATATTCCACCTCTTGTACTCTAAAGAAATATTTGGAGGTTTTTTTATACAATTGTTTTTCCTCCAACTATTTCAGCACCTTGTCAACATGTTGAACATGATCCTTCCAAGACTTGTTGTAGATTAGTATATCATCAAAAAATACTAACACAAATTTTCTAAGGAATGGTTTAAAAATGGAATTCATCAAACCTTGAAATGTTGAAGGTGCATTAGTAAGGCCAAAAGGCATGACCAAAAATTCGTAATGACCCTCATGAGTTCTAAATGTTTTTTTCAGAATGTCTTCATTCTTCATTCTAATTTGATGATATCTTGAACGAATATCCAACTTGGTGAAGTAAATTGCTCCATGCAATTCATTCAACAATTCATCAATAACAGGAATAGGAAATTTATCTTTAATATTGAGCTTCTTGAGCTCCCTATAATCCAGACACATGCACCATAATCCATCCTTCTTGTGAACCAATACTACTGGAACAAATAAAGCACTTTGACTAGGCTGAATTATACCAGCCTCTAGCATTTTTGCAACCATACGTTTAATTTCACTCTTTTGGGCATACGAATATCTATAAGGCCTAATGTTTAGAGGAACACATCATGGAATCAAGTGAATAACATTATCTTGATCACAAATAAGTGGGAGGCCTTTGGGAGTCTCAAACACCTTGGAATGATTGTCCAAGGCTTTTTGGAGATCTGGAGAAATATATTATTTTGATGTTTGAACCTCTAGTGATCATAATTGTGCAATTATGCCCTATTGTTCTTTCTTCAGAAGCTTTGTCATGCCATTAGAGCTAATTATATTTCTTGGCTTCCTTATGATGCCCCTTAATTCAAATTCCTTTTCTTCCCAAAACAAATCAATAAAATTTCTTGAAAATTGAAAGTTATCATCCCCAAAGATTGTAACCATTGGACTCCTAGTACAACATCAGCACCACCCATGGGAATGGAAAGAATTAGACTATTCAAGACATATTCCCCCATGGTTAGCTTGATATTATGGCACTTTCCAGAGAAATTTATAGTTCCTCCATTTTCAACCATCACTTGACACTTTGGTGTTGGATATAGGAAGCATTCAACTCATTGGCTATCTTACAATGAATAAAATTATGTGCACTACCTAAATCAATCAGCACTATTATCTTTTTCTTTTTGGTATATCCTTCTATCTTGATAGTTTTAGGAGTGTTAATTATTGCCAATGCATTACAAGATATGGTCAGAATCATTTATTATTTCTCTAAGGTTAGTTCTTGGTGTATATCCTCCTTTTTTGATGTTTCTTGTTCCTTTTCTTCCTCCTCTTCACAATCAATGTAGAATAATTTCTTCTCAACACACTTATGACCTTTAGTGTATTTTCTATCACAACTATAACAAAGCCCTTTTTCTCTTTTTTCCTCCAATTGTTGTGGTGTTAACCTTGTAGGTTGTGGAAGACTAGGAGCAACAACACTTCCATCTTTATAGTTGTGAGTGGTAGACTTCCTTGTTGCCATAATTTTGCTTTCAACTTTTCTTGCCACCCTGAATGCTTTATCCAGTGAATCAGGTTCCCAAAGGGGAACCTCATGTTGGATGTTATCTTTTAAATTCCCTATGAATACATCAATCCTATGCCCCTCTGGAATATCGGTTACACTAATATTCAATTTTTGGAAGTCTTCTATGCGATCCACCATTGAACCCTTTTGTTTGAGATTTATCAATTGGCTAAAGAAGGTGTTTCTCTTTTTATCTTCATAATGTATTATCATTTCCTATATAAAAATTGACGAGGTGACAAGTGGTTTACGAGAACAAATCCATTTATACCATACAAACTAATTGGGTTCTAAATATAAATATGCAATGCGTACATTTTCTGAGGGTTGTAAATCATTAGATCAAAATATTGCTCCATCTGTAGTATCCAAGTTACCGGATCCTTTCCATCAAACTTCCTCATCTCTATCTTTGGAATGTGGTGGTTTTTAAACACTACATTGGAGTCTTTAAAATCAAAATTTATATTTTTTTGTCTTCATCGTGATTTTCATGGATTTCCTTATCACCATTGGGACGCCTTTCTTCTAGCAACTTTGCCAAACCTTCCTTCAACTCCCCTATCTTGACACTCATCATTGCTTCTATGTCTTCTTTCAAACCATAATTCAAAATTGACATGTCCCTTTTTATACCTTCTATATTAGCTTCCATTCCATTCTTCAAACCATCCATCTTAGCTTCTGTTACTTTATGTGAGAGCGAAATTTGTTGCACTTGGCCATGTAATTTTAATATATCATGTTTCATTTCTTTCTCTTCTTCATGCGTCATAGTAGATATTTTGGGTTGCTTACTAGATGTTTCCATTTTATTTCTTCAGGTCGTAAACTAATGATATTTATGCTTCCTTATTCCCTTTGAATCACTTCAAACTAATCTTTCAAACAAAACTTAAGAAAATTTTAAAAAATACACACATGTTTCTTTCCTGGTAGGATCTCTAAGTCCTCTTTCCAAGAAATAGTTATGCCCAATCTCCCACGATGACTTGATTATAGACTCGTTCAGTAGAGAAAACTTGTACAAAGTTCCACGTGTCACTTTTTTAACCTTTTTTAATTTTAGGTATGTTCTATGCTTAGAGAAATTTATTTCAATTTTCACAGTTAGCTCCATATCTTTTCTAGATTAGCAATCACATCAGCATTAAAGTAAACTATAGATAGAACATAAACATAAATCGCAGAAGACAAGCCAAGATAAGAGGACATAAGATGTGGCGCTAGCCAGGGACAAAACCCAATCTAGGGAAACCCTTGATCAATTCTTCTTATATGTTCTTCAATAGTTCAGTAGAGAGAGAGAGAGAGATAGTACATTTACAGCAAAAGTCAACACTTTGACTTATCTAGATAAGAGCATAGATCATCTCTAAGAAGATGATACATGAGATCAGTTGAAGACATGCTACTTCAACCAATTCTCCAAGGTGACTCCTTCACCTATCGTTGTGCTGCATTTCGTCATCATGCTGCACCTCACCACGTTGCACCATGTTGCACCCATCATCACTATGTTGCATCTCATCACGCTTCATTAATCATGAATGTACCCATCACTATACTACATTATGTGCCATTGTTGCACCATATTGCCATCTTGACCTATGTCTTGGTTGCACCTTTCTTGCTTGTTGTCCCTTGCTTGCTTGTTGTCCCTAGCATGCTTGTTGTCCTTAGCATGCTTATTGTTGCATGCTAGTCGTCCCTTGCATGTTAACTATAACATTTCATGCTTGGTGCATTTGTTGCTAAGTACCATACAACTACCCCAATGTTGGCTAGTTTTCCCTTGCATGTTGCTCTCCTTCGGAGACAGATGCTCTGAAAGCATCCTAGTTGTCCCTTGCATGCTAGCTGTAACATTGCATGCTTGGTGTATTTGCTGCTAAGTACCATACAACTGTCCCAATGTTAGTTAGTTGTCCCTTGCAAGCTGATCTCCTTTGGAGACAGATGCTCCAGCTGTTTCGGTAGTTTCGGCAGTCCTAGTAGTTCCAGTAGTCCCGGCAGTTCCGGAAGTTCCAAATTTTCTGGTTGTTCTGACTTTTCTGGTAGTTCTGGCTTTTCTGGCAGTTCCAACTTTTCTTGCAATTCTGGCTTTTCCGACAATTCTAGCTTTTCTAGTAGTTCCAGCTTTTCCGGATTTTCCAGCAGTTCTGGCTTTTCCAACTTGTTCGGCAATTCCGGCTTTTCCAGAAGTTCCCTCTTTTCCGGTAGTTCCATATTTTCTATCTTTTCCGGTAGTTTTAGCTTTTCTAGCTTTTCCAGCATTTTTAGCTTTTCCAGCAGTTCTAGCTTTTCCGGCAGTTCTGACTTTTCCAGTAGTTCCAGCTTTCTGCCCTCTAGATTAGGGCAACATTATTCCTTAGGATCTCTCCTCCTATTAAAACCCAAAGACAAGTAGAGAGAGGAAGAGATCCCAAGTGTGTTGAAATGACTTGAAGGCCACCTCTATTTATACTAAAACGTTGAGCACGTGGGGTTTATTTGGTTGTTGGTTGACCTTGACGAATTGTCTTATAACGCAAATAAATTCATAACTCCATGAATACATATCGGAATCGGATGATATTTAGATCAATCCTACACCTCTCGATGAGAGAGATCCATGAAAAATATCAGTTGCCATAAACAAGATGACCCACATGGAGTTTGGCCCTAGTTTCCAATTTTAACACTCCTAAACTAGGGAGAAATCCATTTGTTGATCCATATGTCCAACTATACTATCTTTGCCATTAGTGCCCTGCACTACTTTGCTTTGCTCTAATCTGCTAAGCTCTACTCTACTCTTCTCTGCTTTGATCTGCTGAGCTCTACTCTGCTCTGCTTTGCTCTACTCTGTTGAACCATGAAGAAGAAGAATTGATCGAGAATGTCTCATACCATTCTCTACTGACCCGAAGTCAGTTTCATCTAAAGAGAGTGTGTCACATCACTCTTACTAACCCGAAGTCAGTTTTATTGATCCCATATCAATATCACAAGAGAGTGTCTCAAACCACTCATACTGATCCCAGATCAATGTCACAAGAGAGTGTCTCAAACCACTCATACTAATCCCAGATCAATGGAGGTCATCCTAACATAGGGAGTACAGTAGATACAATGATGTGTCCATCCATAGTACTACTATGGTCCCTATCCCCATTTCCTTGCTCATTGATCAGATGAGAGGTACTTCCCATGAGTCCCAGATTGCATGGGTAGGATGCCTCGACAGGAGAACTAATCATCCTATCCACAGGAGAACGAATCATCCTGTCAGTGGATGCTACAGAGAACTAATCATCCTGGCCCATAGGAGAACTAATCATCCTGTTCCACAGTCACCACAGAGAACAAATCATCCTGGCCCACATGAGAACTAATCATCATGTTCCATAGTTGCCACAGAGAACAAATCATCCTGGCCCATAGGAGAACTAATCATCATGTTCCACAGTTGCCACGGGAGAACTAATCATCCCTGCCCATAGAATAACTAATCATCTTGTTCCACAGTTGCCACGGGAGAACTAATCATCCTAGCCCACAGAAGAACTAATCATCCTGTTCATAGCGCACCATGAGGGCAGGGTGAGTTGCCCTGTGGTCGTATGTTGCTCTAGTAAGTACCCCAATCCCCCCAGAGCTCCTAGATCTCAATGCATGCAACATGTAGGACCCTTATAAGAAGGTCTCTCAATGACTCCAAGTCGTTTGGGAAAGTCACAGATTTGACCTTTTCCCGAGGCTTTGACAAAATATCTACGACCTCTACATCAATCTCAATGCGATGGAGCCTCCTCTCTCATCGACCTACTATATTGCATATAAGGCAATATCTGATGTCTATCTGCTGGAGCAATCATCAAATACGAGATTCTAAATAATCGAATCCCTCCTCTGGTTGTCACAGAGAATCACAGTGGTATTCATCATGTGTACAAACAACTCACTTAAGAGCTTCTACAACCATGCAGCTTCACACTAGCTCACACTCGTAGCTATGTATTCGGTCTCGGCGGTGCTTATATCAACCGACTTCTGTTTCCTACTCATCCATGATATCGAAGCAGAATCTAAAGAGAACTAGCAATGAGAAGTGCTCTATTGATCCTCCACACTACCTGCCCAGTCAACATTCGAATAATCATGCAATTTCATATTTCCAGCAGTGTATCTCAATCCATGAGAAATTGTGCCCTAAAGATATCTCAGAAGATTCTTGGCACCAATCCAGTGAGGCTCAACCAAATATGAGCTCACCATGCTAACTACAAAACATATGTCCAGATGGAAGTTAACCAAGAACATCAATGCGAATGAGTTTATGAAACTCAGAGGCATTTCCCAAATCTGGTCTGACATCACTACCATATAACTTATGAAAGTTAAGATCCTTGAGGTAGTCACAGGCTTGCAGTTTATCGTTCCACATCCGGAATCCATCTCCTCTTACTTTTGCAAATGAGAGGGTCTACACCTGTCAGAAATAGGTCGTCCTCATAAGGTGTCGGTATGAGAGGTCTATCATCCACAACCTTCAGGTAATGGTTTGGATCGGTTTCACTCCTAGTGAATCTCAACTTCATCAGACAGCTATCAATCCTCTCATACTATGCTCGGAGTGTTTTTCTTCAAGCCATAGAGGGATTTCTTCCACCTGTATACATGAGATTCCCAATCATGAATCTCAAACTCCTCAGGTTGTTCCAAACCTATGGACCTACTGCATGAGGGGAATGGTCCCCTTATAATATTTTCCTTCAGTACATCTCAGACATGGACCTTCATGCTCTACTTGAATTCAGACATCCCTATCACCATTTGACTCACATTAGGTAGGGTCCATAGGTAGACCTCTAGTGTTATAGATGCGATATGTCAATTGACATGATCCCCAATGGACCATCCTGCAACTTGATACAAATTTCCAACCCTTAACCCATGAGAAAAAGCATCTTTGAACATTATATTTTTTAACACATACCTTTCCATCAATGAATGTCACCTTGAAACCTTTGACTTCCATTTCCAAGATGAACACCAGGTTCTTCTTGTGATCAAGTACATAAAAGAGATTCTGTAAATGAATCGAGTTACCCTTATTCAATTGAGAGTTAACGTTCCCTACACCCTTTCTGGGATAGGTGGCATCAACTCCAAGTATAATCCAACGATTTTTTCCATCTCTACCAAATTAGAGAGTGCACCCATCTATCTGATGAAGTGCCTTTAAGCACTACAATTTATAAGCCAGATTCCCAAAGAATCTGAAGGAGAGGGCCAATACAAGATAATGCTTATTTATCTTATTAGAAACAACATTTTATTCTTCATACCTGGGGTTCCTTGCTTTCTATGAAGAGTCGGCCATTTCCTTGATGACCTGCATTACCTGTCATTCCTTTGATCATTGAAGATGTCCCTGGAATGATTGTTATCATCATCAAGTGATGTGTCCCTGCCATTCAGACACTTCTTCGCATAATGGCCGAACTAGTTATCTACCTTTCCTTCCACCTTGAGATCTGGTCTTCCAATGAAGTGATCTCTAGGTAGGCCATATTCCACTGCACCATTATAATAATATTCTTTGCTTCGACTTCACCCTTGGTGAATTTGAAGAGGGATGAGGAATCCACTGATCCTTTTGTCCTTTCCCAACTATCTTCGGTGATTTCTCTTTCACTCTTGCTTGGGCATTGTCTTCACCTCAACTCTGATACCATGTTAATTTTAGGTATGTTCTATGCTTAGAGCAATTTATTTCAATTTTCACAGTTAGCTCCATATCTTTTACAGATTATCAATCACATCAACATTAAAGTAAATTGTAGATAGAACATAAACATAAATCATAAAATACAAGCCAAGACAAGAGGACACAAGATGTGGCACTAGCCAAGGGCAAACCCCAATCTGGGGAAACCCTTGATCAATTCTTCTTATATTTTCTTCAATAGTTTAGTGGAGAGAGAGAGAGATAGAGATAGAATGTTTACAACAAAAGTCAACACTTTGACTTATCTAGATAAGAGCATAGATCATCTCTAAGGAGATGATACATGAGATCAGTTGAAGACATGCTGCTTCAACTAATTCTCCAAGGTGACTCCTTCACCTATCATTGTGCTGCATTTCGTCATCATGTTGCACCTCACCACGCTGCACCATGCTACACCCATCATCAC
>APFE031112523.1:0-12149 GCA_000404065.3 Pinus taeda | reverse complement strand
AAATCATAGATTTCCCGAGTTTTTATCAAAATTTGGACTTTTTGGGCTTTTGGCGCTTTTCGAGGATGATGTCAGCATGACGTAGCTTTTGTCCGGTAGTGGAGTACGGAAGGTGACGTGGTTGTTGACATGGGGGATGACATGGCAGACACGACGGATGAACAGTAGTGCAGGTGATGACGTGGTGCTGACGGGATAGTGACGCGGGCGGTAGGACAAAGGTGGTATGCGGTTTCCATCGGACCGCCTTTGGTACGAGGGCGGTTTCTGTCAGAGCGGGCCCGATGCAATGAGAATACAACAAGTGTCCCTGGGTACGACAAGATAAATGCCGACCATCGGGCACTAACGATTGAACATCGGGGCGCCTCTGATATCGATGAAGATCGTTGGATCTGGAGAACGCGATCCAACGGTGGATGGGAAGGTGAGTTGTCGGAGGTTTAATAAAGTAGCGCGCACGATAATTGAAATATTTTATAAAGTTTGGAGGGTTTCAAACTTTAGGTTATCGAGAAATGCGTAGCAGATATGGTAATTTAATTAACCAAACGTTAATTAACCCGGTTTATTGCACGGCGGGTATGGTTATTTGTTTGACCAGAGGTTTAACAAATCCCAGTGGGACACATGGTGGGTTATCATTGGCCCGAGGTGGACCAATGGCTCCCAAGGAATTATTAAAACATAGCCATATTAGGCGGGGGCGGGATATATATAATGCTTTGGGTTTTTTTCTTTTTATATAGTAGGGGTAGGGAAACATTAACATAGGAGCTATATAATAAGTTAGGGTGTTAATATGAAAAATGATGGGGAAATGATAAGTTTATAGGGCAAAACTTAGTTTTTGTTAGGAAATGAAAGGGAAATGGGATGATTATGTTTACACAAGAAATGTGGCTTGTGTTGACCAAGTAAACACAATTTTTTGCTTAGTAATTCTCAACAATGAAATGGATTAGGAATATTGAGCAGATCTCAATATCCCTAGGGGATGTTAGTGAAATTTGTAGGGGAAATGAGAGGGGAAGTCAGTCATGCTCCACTGAACTTTTAGCCACTTTGCCATGATTCTTGTGATACTTTTTAAACTGAACATCACTCTGCTTTCTGCAACCTCATAATTATCTGCCTACCTAACCTAAAACACCTAACATTTTTTCTTCCTTTGATTGGGTGCATTTGAACTAGCAAACCCTACTTTTCCTCTTTTCTTTTGGCTACTCTCCTATCTAAATCTATCCTTATTTCCACCAAGGGCTCAGATTGAGCAGTTGGGCCCTTTAATTCTCTATCTCATCTAGTGATCTGCCAAGCTTGATCTATTTGAGCAGATCTTATTCTCTATTACAAGAAATTTAAACATGATCTAGCCAGGGTTAAACTGTCTGGCTATTCATCCATGGTGAGAAAGTCAGTGGTTTCACTTTCTGAACTTGTTGTACAAAATGTAGTACAGTAGTAGCTTTTTAACAAGCCACTTCCCTGGTCTTTCTTTTGGGATTCCTTCCCTTTCTCTTCATCTTGAATCTTGATTTATTGATAATATGGAACCTTTGCAGCATGGAAAGGATGATCATACTTGGCATTTCCACAGTCAATCATGAAAATGACACCTATTGGTATAGGAACCTAACAACACACACTCAACATGACTTGACAACAGGACACCTTGAACCAAGAAGACAACATACACTCAGTGCGACTGACCGATAGTGTGAGGGACAAGCGCGACACTTGTGCTAGATTGTTGAATGGCCGCGACGATGCTTGAGCGACAATGCATGCAACTTCATATGTGAGTGCCATAGATGTTTACATAATGGATGCAACTTGTACACATGAAGGCGGACCTTGTGCATGGCTAGAACATGATTGCAAGCATGACATTGTGACCAACATGAAAAAAGATGTTCATTGAATGATTAAGTGAGGAGGGTGTAAAGACTCAACATGAGCTCACGCGATGACCCTGACTTCTTGAAAACGTCAAGGAAAAACTCAAGAAAGGCTCCAAAATTTGATGTAGGCCAAAATTTTGGAGGGTTTTACAGCTACTACAACATAACCATCATCTGAATAGATAACCAAACAAGAATCTTTGTCATCCAGATCACCTCATATGTTGCTTGACTTGCAACTATGTACTCTTCTTCTGCTGATTCTAGTTCCATTGATATTTGCTTCTTATTGTACCAATAAATTGTTGCTGACCTAATTATGAAAATTCCTCCTGATGTGCTCTTCCTGTCTGATGGAATACTTGACCAATCTAAATCCGTGAAGCTTTGCAACTTCACTCCCTCTTTTCGTATGTACCAAAGACCAAATTGAGTAGTGACTCTGAGGTATTTCATTACATGTTTTCCTACCTTCCAATACAGTTTGGTTGGCTTAATAATTTATTGACTAAGTTGGTTAACTACATAACACATGTTTGGTCATGTTTTCACCAAATACATAAGAGAACTCATAAGCTACTTGTACATTGTATCCTCAACTTCCTCACTTGAAGTGGCATCCTCTTTCCTCCAACTGCTTGCTAGAGGAGTTTCCATGGGTTTTCTACTCTCCATGCATAAATTATTTAGTATCTCATTGGCATACTTTCCTTGAGAGATAAACAATTCCCCATCTCCTTTCCATACTTCCAAAGCGAGGAAACAATTAATGAGTCCCATGTCCTTCATCTCTAATTCTCTTGCAAGATCTTCTTCACAATAACTGATCAACTTTTGATCGCCAGTTAAAATTAAATCATTTACATATAATAATATAATCAATAATTTATCTTCAACAAGAATATGATAAAGGTTAGCATCTAATTCACTTTTGGTGAAGCCCAACCTGGTGACATAGCTGTTGATCCCGGTGTACCAAGCACAAGACCCTTGCTTCAATCCATACAATGCTTGCTTGAGTATACACACATGTGACTCTCTGTCAAAGGTCTCAGAACCTTCTAGTTGTTCAATGTACATCTCCTCCCCAATAACTCCATTGAGAAATGTTTTCTTCACATCCCTCTGGTGGATCTTCCATCCCATATGCACTACAGGTGCTAGAAGTAATCTTATAGAATAACACCTTTCTACAGGAGCAAAGGTCTCCTCATAGTCAATTCCCTCCACTTGAGAGAACCCCTTGGCCACAACATAGGCCCTGTGTTTCTCGATGCTTCCATCTGCTGCTTGCTTTACCGTGTAGATCCATCTTGAACCCACCACTGATTTTTCCTCTGGTCATGGGAACACTTCCCAAACATTGTTTCTGATAATGGAATCATATTCCTCTACCATAGCATCAACCCATATTGGTTTCTCTATATGTTCCTCGAATGAGGATGGCTTAGTCTGTACAATCTCACTCATCAGATCCATGTAGTGAGTGTACTGATCCAATGACCTCCTTTTCCTACGTTGTGATGTGGGTGCTCCTATAGTCTCTCTAGCATCATGCATCAACCTCTCAGATTCTCTAGTTCATTTTATTCCTTCTCTGGATGTTTTTTCTTGAGTGGATGTCTCCACTCTCTACACCTCTTCCTGTGGTTTCTCCACAAATTCCTGAGGTTCTTCCTTCGAAGCTAAAAGATTCTGATCTAAATGCAACTGAATCCCTCTCAAGAGAACACATCATTTCCTTCTCATAAAACTTCACATCCATATGAACAATTTTCATCCTAAGGGATGGAAAGTACACACTATAGTTGTGAGTTGATTCTACATACCCCACAAATATGCCTAACTCTGCTATTGGTTTTAGATATTTCCTTGATTCCTTGGAAACATGATAGTAAACTAATAAGAAACATATATGGAAGTTTGAAACATATGGTTTCTTCCATGAAAAGGCTTCTTCTGATGTACTCATTCCAAGAATCTCATGAGGACTCGTGTTCTGAAAATAGACCATTGTGTTGCATGCTTCAACCCACAAGTGAGGTGGTAGGCCATGGTCATGAAACATTTCCCTTGTTTCTCCCACAATACTTTTGTTCTTCCTCTCAGCCACCTCATTATGTTATGGGTTGTGGGGTGTTATCAACTCCCATTGAATTCTTTCCTTTTCATAGATTTTTAAACTCATTCGACACATACTCACCACCATTATCACTCCTGAGAGCCTTCACTTTCTTGCCGGTTTCTTTCTCAACAAGTTCTTTAAATTCAAGAAAACTTGGAGACTTTCTAGTCTTTCTTCTACATGAAGAAGATCCAACATTTCCATGAGAAATCATCTACAAATATTACATAATACATGTTCTTGGTAGTGGAGGTTGTCAAGAAAGGTTCACACACATCATAGTGAATCCTTTCAAGGACTCCTTGCACTTTACTATCCAGATCATTAAAGGTGGCTTTTGTGTACTTCCCCAATGTACACCCTTTTCATATATCTTGTTGCTCTAGTTCTTCTTTGGGGAGGCCTATAGAAATATTTTTTATGATCTTCAAATCACCATGATGCAAATGACAATTCTTCTATGCCATAATTCATCGATGTTTCGTCTCTACACCTTCTCTTATTTCGTGCTCAATGTTGCACAATCTTCCACATCTAATTTGTACAAGTTGTTCATGTGAACCCTAATCTGATTCACTTGTCCCATTGTTATGTCTCTTAGGAATGTTTTCCCTTTGATGAAGATCACATCATAGCCATGGTCTTCAAACATAGCAATTGAAACAAGATTCTTCTTTAGAACCGGAACATACATGACATTGTTGAGTTTGAGAGGGGAGCCAAACTCCCTCTAAAAAGTAATTGTACTGATATTGGTCATGTTATACCTCCCATCATCTCCCATCTCAATGTGCATCTAGATATCTTTCTCCTCCGAGTCACTAAAAAATTCTCCATTGCCTATCATATTGAATGAGGTACAACTGTCCAAGCACCACACACTACCCATCACCGTGCTCACCATGCATGTGATGAGGGTGAAATCAAGCTCGAACTCCGAAGACAACAATTCCCCTGCCACTCCTCCTGAGGGATTATTGCTTTCCTTCTTGTGCAAACACTTAATGGCATAGTGTAGTATTTCATGATAGTGAAAGCACTTGCTTTTGGACAAGTCTTCCTTCTTTCCCCCTTGGCTAGATTCTGCTTTGGATTGGGATTTATTTGCTTTCCCTTTCTTTACCTTTATAGCCAAGGCACATTTATGCTCATCCTCATTCTTGGATGAGGTCTCTTATGTAGTATTTCTCCTTATCTCCTCCTGTACCAAATCTGACCAAAGGCATTCCCAATTTGGTAGATTCTACCTCCCATTTACTCAATCCTACTAGTTGTTCAAGCTCTTGGGACAACCTAGAAGGACTAGGCTCATAAGGTCATCCTCCACAACAGTAAGCCAAAATCCTGCAATTCCATCATGACATTGTGTGAACCTACTTAGGTACACATGAATAGATATGGTCTTCTGCATCTTGATATTTCGAAGCTTATATTTGAGCACCAATTTCCTCTGGTCATTGTCGTTTTGGAACAAATCTATCAGTGCTTGCCACATTGCATATGAGGTTTCTTTCCCATGGAGATTGGAAACAATGTGATCCTTCGCACCCTCTAATATGATTATCCTTTCCTTGGCTACAAAATTTATCCATTCTTCTAGATCCTTGAGGTCAGATGATTTTGGTTTTGGAATTTCATGCTCGATAAGTTCCTTTAACCCATTTTCCTCCAGTACCACCTCCATGCGGTCCTTCCAAGAAACAAATTTTGAGCTACTCTCAATGGTATACTCAAGCCTTATACCATAGAACATAATTTTGCTAGCTCTGAAGAATTGATCCTACAAATTCAATCCTCCTGCAATGACAAGTTTGAATTCTCTATTCTAATTTGAATCATGCTTTGATACCATGTAGAAATTATATGTACATTCAAAATTACTCATGTAATTTGCTAAAACGTAAGACTCAAATCTACTCTACTCATCTAGGAAAAGAAATTCATGATCGAGAAAGTAAATCATAAACATACGACATGATTCAATACACATACACAAATATTTATCTAGAGAAAAGCAACTGCTCAAAACCCCTTATTATTTGTATTTCATTAATCAAATAATAGAGAAGAAATACAATGCTTGCTCAAGCCTAAGCAACTTCTGCACTAGTACAGTCTATCTCACTACCTCACAGACTAACTCTAGCCAACACTTAACTAATTTCTTAGTTTTCCAAGTTCCTATTTCCTTGCACTATTCCTTAAGGAATTATGCCCCTATTAATTAGGAAGTTCCTCAATCTGGATTGTGCAATTCCTTTAGGCCAATCTGTGACTACATGCACAACCTGTACAATTTGGAATAGTTTAAAAGTGATAGTACATTTCCATTGAAATCCAATCTCAATTGGGTATATTGAATTCTCTGAATGCATCATTTATTCTGATCTAACTGACTATTTAATTGGTTGATCATTGAAGTGTGACTCACTATGCACCTCTTGTAGCGGCTACAAAACCATCCAAAATTTTGGCCTGGATTCAAATTTGGGTCATTTCTTGGGTTTTTCCTTGATGTTTTCAAGCACTTGGGCTCATCCCGTGAGCCCATGTTGAGTCTTTGCACCCTCCTCACGTGATCCTTCATCGAACATCGTTCTACATGTTGGTCACAATGTCATGCTTGCAGTTATGTTCTGGCCATGCACAAGGTCCCGCTTCATGTGTACACATTGTATTCTCTATGTAAACATCCGTCGCACTCACACACAAAGTAGAATGCACTATTGTGAAAGTGTCATCACGATTTTTCAATGATTTATCACAAGTGTCGCACTTTTCGCTCACACTGTCGGTCAGTCACACTAAGTGTATGTTGTCGAGGTGTCTTGGTGTCAGGTCATGTTGAGTGTGTGTTCACAAGGTCATGCATGTATGAAGTCACTCATTCAAACACTTATTCATTTTGTTGAAACTCTCTCGACAGGACTAACCTCCAACAACCGGACATCTGCTGAGTTGCATTGCATAGTTTTAGCTCTCAGTGATTATGTACTGCTACCTAGAATTGCACAGATCTTGTGGCTACCTCCCAGGTAGACTACGCTACGCAACCCTAGAATTGACTCGACTGACTGTCACTTAGAATAATGTAGAAGTTTCCCAGCAACCCATTCAATCTATGCTTCCCGCAAGCACATCAACTAATCAACGAAGCCTCCAGTTGGTCAACCAGAGAGTTTGACCGAGCAGTGAACCTGGGCCTCACTCCTCCAAAAAGTTGCACAAAAACTACCAAGCATGCCCACTCCGTTGGCTGAAGAAACTACATAGACATGTTGGACATACACCCACTATTTGTCACTGTCTCCCTAGAAAATTGCACATTTTTTCCAGCTAGTCAGCTAGCCTGCTACTCACCTAGATAACTACGTAGATTTCATGACTATTCCCCTAGCTGCCCAGCATCCCGCTCAACTCAGAAACTGTGCAAGGATGTACAGCAGGCCAGCCTCCCAGCAATTGCATAGTTTTTTCCAGTAGCACTCTCATAGCCCACCGCTAGCTCCCTAAAAAAATTGTGCATTTTTTCTATTCAAGCCTCCTGCAGCTTGCTGCCAGCTCCCCAGAGGAATGGCACAGTTTTTTTTTCCAACCCCCTCTGCTACCTGCACTCCTTCCTTGAGGAAATTGTGTAGATATTCCCTCCAGCCGAGCCAGATCCCACAAATAGTCAATAATGATCCAGATTGTCCATCTCAGTCTCCCAGTGTAGTTTGGCAATTTTCACCGGTATTTCCCAGAGCTCGCATCCCAAATTGAAGTCTTCCTTGGACAGTTTCATAGCCTTTTCCTCTCTCTCGGTCACCTGCATCCAAATGAGAATGACAATGCATCATGGTAGACTAGGATATTTATGGATTTGATTTTGTCTCATCATGAGTGAATGTAGATACAAGTACGTGGATAAGACATGATGATACAATGAATGGGATGAATAAGGAGAGCACATGCAAGGAGATTTGGTCATGAACAGGAAAATGAAGAATGCTTGCGAGGATATTTTTCCGCGAACGGACAAACATGTGAAGCATGCCAAACTAAAAGCGAAGGAGGGATGTGCACATGCGACATCAAGGGAAGACCAAGACCATCGAAGACTCCACACATCTTGCCATGCGAAGGTGAAGCTATGATACACCAAGATCACTTCCATCAATCAACAACACAACAGCTCGACATGGACACCAGCAGCAACATGAACATACCATCATTTTTGTGTCGAGTTGTGTCATGAGTCATCTCGGTCACATCACTACTGTGGGCCATACTGTTGTAAATCAATGTAATGTAACATGGAAGTCCAAGAGACCCACATGTAATATGAATATTCATGTAAAGCTGAAGATTCAAATAAGTCAAATACTCATGAGGGAAGTTGAATAGTCACAAGGGCCAATTTTACCCTTGGCTATAAATAATCCTCATTTTTAGATGCAAAGGAATTTTCACCTTGGCTCCTCCCACATAGCCTTGAGAGTATGTAGTATTTTCTTTGAGGAGCGAGCAGTGGCTCCAATGCCCTGCTATTGGGGTTAATAATGTATGGTGTATTGATGTATCTTGGAAATTTCGCTTAATTCAGAAGACTGATAACAAGCTAGCACATTTTCACACATGTATTGTAATTGTTTGTAAGACTAATCTTTAAAGACTTGTAATGCATGTTGCTTTAACCTGTGTTAAAAAAATTGAACTATTCACTTGTTCTAATACATATGTTTATGAAAATGTGATCCGAACTTAAACCGGAATGAAACAACTTACAAATATAATCATAACTATAGAGATGCAGCAGAAAAACACTTCATTTCATTATTAGAAAAATACTGAACTATGCTTACAATCAAAATGAAAATAAGATATCTAGGGCAATGGTAGCATATATATGAGAAGAGATGAGGCAACTACATGCCTCTGAACTTTGTTACAATGAGGCTCAAAGGCCTATTTATTATTGAGAAACAATGAAAAACCCTAAACATCCAAAAACCTAACCCTAGGAGATGGAGCACCAAAACTATGGGCCCCATTCGGAGAAATTGGTACATCAACTTCTTGAGGTCATAACTTTGGCATACGATATTTGTTTG
Organism: Pinus taeda; assembly: GCA_000404065.3. Lineage (NCBI taxonomy): Eukaryota > Viridiplantae > Streptophyta > Pinopsida > Pinales > Pinaceae > Pinus > Pinus taeda. The sequence continues at coordinate 3,027 of APFE031112523.1, read as the reverse complement.
GCCATCATAATACCTCATTTCAAAGATATCGAAGAGAAGTCCAAAAGAAAACAATCGAGTGTGTTTGCTAAAATTCTGGTCTCTCCTTTTTCCCTAAAAATGTCATTTAGGGACTCAAAACGAATCCAAAAGTTGAGGACCCAAAAAACTGCAAAAAATAGTAAATTGTGCTACAATTAAGGAAATCGAAAAACTGAAAGAGACAGTGTTAGGGGTCCAATAAGAATAGGCCGGTGGCCACCAATATCCACCTGGATCAAAATTTGTTGTATAATTTGTTAACATTGTCTTGTCCATGTGGGTTGCCTCACCGGACATCAGACACAACATTTCCCATAAACTTGTTATAATGACCTTCGCACTCGTGTGGATTACTTTGTTGAGCATTGTACGTGTTATCCCTTCTTGTGTGTTTGTGACTTCCGCATCCATGCAGACTACTTCGCTGGAAGCTGCACATGTCATGTGTTGTGGTCTTTGACAAAGTTGGGACTCTTTCCATTCAAGTGGAGACTCACTTCCACCCTCTCCCTCTGCAGTGAAATAACCTTGAAACAAGTAACACTAGCACTCACCAGGCATGCAAACCTCTCTATTTGAAGACAAAGCAAATCACTCTCATGTAATGAGAAGAAGGAGCTAAGGAAAACCTTTAAGATAATGGAAACTGGGCCATCGTACTAGATGGGACTCCTACACCAAATGGTGTGAGGTCTAGTTGGGACTTCATACCGGGGTCATCCCCTAAATGTTGGTGGGTCTAGCACCATCATAAATTTCCGGCACTAGAAGGAGGGCCACCAATTGTTTATGGTTGAATTTCCTCTAACCCCCACTCATCATTCATCTGGTCAAGGCAGTGACTTGCACTCTCTCTCACCTATGCACGTCTCTGAAGTTGGTTACTCCTAACCTCCCAAACGTGAGCACAAAAATTTTGTATCAACACCTCCACTTCGTCCATCCCATCACCTGTTAGTTCGCGAAAGTAGTAGGACTGATCCCAAGAATAAAACATCTTCCATACGCATCATGAAAGCCAAATAATAGTCCTACATGAGTTGTTATATCATCCGTGGAAGAAGCAATTCTTTCCACACTTGAAGTTTTGGTAGAAGCTGTTGAGAATGGAGAGGAGCCTCTAGTCTTCCAACAGGGATAAGAAGACATTGTAATGATCTTCGGCTCAAATTCTAGTACAGGAAGAAGAAGGGAAGGCAGTGGAGGAGGTGGGTGTAGAGACGAACCAACAAACTCAGAGCTAGAATTGTTAGATTCTAAAGAATAGGAGGAGGACAAAGAAGAATAAGACATGGATGAACAAAACTTAGAATGGATGACTCAGGGACCATTGGCTCTCCTAGGTGCTTTGCACAAGATGCCAAAGCGGTCGGAGAGAATGCTCACAAAGTTTGACCCTGATGGCACAGTGAAGGCATAAGGTCACTTGGACAATTTCTACCTACAACCGCAGATGCTCGAGGTATGGTACGATGATTATGCATGTAGATTATTTCTATGTACCTTGGATGGTCGCGCAGTAGTATGGTATCACAGCCTTCCTTTCAATTCCATCCATAACTACGATACATTCAAACACATGTTTTTGGAAAAGTTTGTTAATGACAAGATCCCAGCCATGTTTCTCAAAGAGTTGGGATGCTTGAAGATGGAGGGGAAAGAGGAGGTAAAATATTTCAATTAGAGGTTTTTCCACATATTGAATAAGTTTGCAGTGGACACGAAGCCTCATGACCCATCACTTTCAACTATTACATGTCCACACTACCAACCAGCATTACGTAGTTCGTTAAGCGAGCTGCAAAACCAACATTATTAGAAAATTGCGTAGAGGAAATTTTTGTAGAGAAGGAGTTGCACACAATTGGAGTCATCAAGGATGATGAACCAATGAAGAACTCTAGAGATGCCAGTAGGAAGACCCAGGCTGCAACAAGTAAGGGTAAAGACAAAGAAACAAGTGATATTGAAACCCTTACTCGTCTTGTCAAGAACTTGACAACATAACTATATGAGCTCAAACAATGAACAATTGATACATATGTGAGCAGTCGTCCACCAAGACAAAGAGAAGGAAGCATGCCATCAGGTAGCAATCGCTTCCCCACTAAAACTATGCATATCTCTAACTCAATGTTCCAAGTCAAATAGTGTGCGAACAATAGATTTTTATCATTTCATTAAGATAAGCACCGGAAGGGTCTTGTTCAGACTGGAAACCAGTTGCAGGCTCATTATGCGATGACATGCCAAAAATAATGAGCAGTGTGCAGGGAAATTTGGAGACACGGATGATTAACATGTATCCATGCTCGCAAGTAGTGCAGAAGACAAACACCAAGAAGCAACCCAAAAAAAAAAATGGTCATTACAATCTCAAAAGTCAAGGGTCTCCTACCACAGTTGGGGAAATACAACAAAGGCTCAGACTACCGAGGAAGGTTGATCCACCAGCCATCCAAAATCAGAAAACACAAAGTAATCCCGGGAAGAGAGTGGTGGACAAGAGTACGTCCATGAGAAGCAAACTACAGAACACTATGCCAGACAACACGAACACCAATCTCACCCTGTACATCTCGGTGAGTCTACCCATTCTAGATTACAAAATCATGGAAGGCATGAAAAAAACTCACGCAAATATTACTTTGTTCAAGTTGGCTAAGATTCAGAGTCAGCGGGATATTCTACTACACACACTGGGGTAAACAACTACAGATAGTGTAGCCTCTACTAGAAAGGGAGCAAGCACACCTTCCAGACCACTCTGAACTCTGCTAAACACACTATGGATGGAGGAAGAAAAATTTGTTTTCCCTCCATTCCTACTTTCATTTGAAATATTTACTTGTAATGTTCACAACTGTTTGGTTGATTATGGTGTGGAAGCCAACGTCATGCTGCTCTCCATTAGTAAAAATATCAATGCAAAATGGAGCAATACATCCGTGTAGATCATACAACTGAATTAGATATCCATACCAGCCATTGGTGAACTTTGGGATG
>APFE031112514.1:40505-61864 GCA_000404065.3 Pinus taeda | reverse complement strand
ATTCATTTCAATATAAAACTTTAATAATTTATATAACTTTACCGTAATTCTATTAAATTTTTAATCAAATTTGAAATGAAATTAATAAAATCTATACCCGAAGAAGTTTAAAAAACCCATTCACATGCAAATTTTAATTACTCACATAAAAGTCGATAGGCTTTCTGTTAATTAATAAAAACTACCACCGCAGAAGTTTAAAAAAATCCACTCATACGTAAAATTTTAATAACTCGTATAAACACTCGATAGGCTTAGCAACCTCTGAAGAGAACTCTAGTTCGAATGGAACACAACTTCGAGAATGGTCAAACTCATCAACGACTGCAAGAAAGTACAATAAATGTTGCGCGTCACTTTATTGATCGCATACTGCTGCCCAACGATCGGTGAAAGTGATTTTACAACCAAAAAAGCTGAATGTGTACGATTTGTAAGCCACAAAGATAGTGACAGGTAACACCCAGATCGCCTGTTGCCATGCTCGCCCAAAGGTGAAGTTCCAACTACTTCCTGCCATCTATAATAGTGATAAAACTGGGAAAACGACTGGTTCTGCTACCATTCATGGCAAGAAAAATTGAAGACTGATTGATGCTACTGCAATTCCAAGCCTGAAGGTCAAATATCAAATGGAAGCTCGTCGAGGGCAAAGCTTTAACTAGACTTGACTTTTGGAATGGCTGCCCAGATTTAATATGGATTGTTTGCTCACTCTGACAATCGATTCACCATTAAAAAAATTCAAATCAACCTTTCAAACATTATGCTAATTGGAACGATAAGCTTCAAATTTACTTCGATTTTCAAAGGTACCATGTAAATGAATCCCATTTGCATAGTGTTGAAACTATCTGAACCCTTAAAAGTATTAAAAACATATAGAGTAAATTTTGTCTCAGAGAAATGCAAATACAAAAGCCTTCACCATGACTGAAAAAATTAGCTTGGATTCCGCAATATTTTCCCTCGCTTCATTTTTCTTTTAACTAGTCTACTATCTGTTACAATGACAACTGTAACTCGACTCTTTAAACACGCCCAACCTATTATATTTGGCTATCACCAGAAATAATAGCTTCATTTAAATCTCACTCAGTTTGCACCAGAAAAGCTTTCAGCAACGTTGATTACAAAACGGTACTTCACATCTCCCTTCACTAATCGTTCCATTGCTGTGTTCACGTAGTCGATTGGAATGTTTTCAATCAAGCAGGAGATGTTATGCTCTGCACAGAAGTCCAACATCTCTTGAGTTTCCTTTATTCCTCCAATCGAACTGCCCCCTACAAATCGCCGACCTGTAAACACCCAGAAAAACAAAAAACCCAGTCGCTTAATCACAAGAAAAAAGAAAAGGTATGATCTCATAATGTTTCCGTCAGAAAAAAGATATGATCTCACAGTGGATGTTTCTGTGATTCATGATTTAAGCAAAGATTGGGTAGGTATGATCTCAGATTGGACAGATGTTTCTGCATGTTTTTGTGATTGGATAAGTATGATGTCAGATTAGATGGATGTTTTTGTATATTGGATGGATGTTTCTGTCATTCACATGATTTAAGCAAAGATCAGATGCTTTTGTGATTCATGATTTAAAAAAAAAAAATTATAAAATAGATGCTAAGATTTCTATATGATTTCTCCAGAAAATCTTTATTTAAAAAATATATATGAATCAAATCACCTGGTATGCATCTGCAAACAGGATTAAAAGGGTGCCATGACTTACCCGATATGACGCCTGCAGGATGAAAAGAGAGAGGATTTTCAGGCAGACCAACCAAAACCAGTTTCCCATTCACTTTCAATAAATTGAGGAGAGGCTGCAAAGCATGGTCAGCAGAGACTGTGTCAATTATGTAATCCAGGGACTTGGTCGCATCCTCCATCTGTTTCGGATCTTTGCTGATGATGAAGTGGTCTGCCCCTAAATCCTCTCTGGCTTCTTTTTCCTTCCTAGCCGATGTACTGATTACCGTTACTTTCAGTCCTAAAGCTTTTCCAATTTTCACAGCCATGTGTCCCAAACCGCCAAGCCCCACAACGCCAAGGCTTTTACCAGGCTGGGACATCTGGAGGTATTTCATGGGGCTGTATACAGTTATTCCCGCACAGAGCAATGGGGCTGCTGCATCAAACGGCAGAGTCTCTGGAATCTTCACTACAAAACTGGCACCACAGAAACGATTAAAACGGCATTTGGCCCAGATCTAAATTAAAAGCTGTCCCAATGCATGAATTGGGAAAACCAGATATCATACCTTTGGTCACAGACCATCAAGGATGAATAACCTCCATAAGTGGGAGACCCGTCCACATTAATGGCGTTATATGTCAAAACCATCTTCTCACAATACTGTTCTTGCCCTTCGCTACAGGAATCACATTGGTGGCAGCTCCAAACCATGCAGCCCACCCCCACGCGATCTCCAACAGCGAAATTCTTCACTTCTGACCCCACTTCAGTTACATGCCCTACAATTTCGTGCCTGTAAATCACATACTGCTAATTAAAAAGACGCAAAAATCTGATACAGGTATAAAACAGCGTTGGTAACAGAAAAAGATACAAGACATTACCCTGGAACCATTGGGTATATCGAATTTTTCCATTCGTTCCGAATTTGGTGCAAATCAGAGTGACAGATTCCACAGTATTCGACCTTGAAAGTTACATCATTGGATCCAGTTTTCCTGCCAAAACAAAGTAAAGCATTGGGTCAGTTTTTCTGCCACAGCAAATTTAAAAAATATTCAGCGAAATGAAATTTACAGATGAAAACGGTTAAAACCCTAGACTTCTTTTTTTTTTTCCCTAACCTGCGAGTAAAGTTAATGGGCGAGAGAATGCCAGAGTCATCCCTGGCGGCCCATCCCTCAACCTCGACCTCAAACTGACCAATAGCTCCTTCCTTCACCATCTTCTCTGTACAGAACGAAAAACTCAGATAGTATTTCCACAGAACCCTGCTAATTTCCCACACAAAACCCTTGACGACAGGCAGTTATAGTCCACCAAACGATGGTTTGGCAGCCAGGAACAGTGGAAACGAGGTTATGGCAACCGATAACAGTAGGAGGATGGAGAGCCAACGAGTATTTAAAAGGTCACGAAGAAATATTTACCGCCTCACTCTCAACAATTGCGCCAGCGATTGGAATCCTTGAAGGCAGTCAGCAATGGCGTCACCGATTACCTAGAATACTCTAGTTACCCTTTGGAAATCTTGAAGACAGTCAGCAATGGCGTCATCGATTACCTAGAATACTCTAGTTGCCGTTTGGAATACTCCATAAAAGGGGGATTTAGACTCGAAATAAAACCTAGAAATGGGGATTTGGACTGGAAATGAAAATTAAAAATGTGGAAATGCAATTATGTTGGATTGAGAAAGACTTTTTTGGATTAAAACTAGAAATCAATTCGGGTTCTATTCGATCTTCTTATTAATTAGTATCACTAATCTCTTTTAATGATTAGTATCATTGAAACTATGATATCTGCGTATAAAGCTGTTTGTATGTATTTATTATATTTAATAGTAAATCTATTTTATTTATAATAATAATGGTATATGTTATAAAGCCATTAATATAAATTTAATAATATATTAGCATTTGTACCAGATGTTGCAAAGGAAACGCCGTAAGGCATAAATTGAAGAACACAAATACAACAAAAAAATACTTTGATAAAGAATAAAAGTATATTGAACGCTTAAATCAATGCCCCATTAACTGGAACCACTTAGTAGACATATCTATCAACATTAGGATTATACACAATGATCAAGAAATTTCCCATATACAAACAACACCTTCCACAACAACCTTTTGTCACATCCACATTTTAAAAAATGCCTTGGAACATAATTGGAATCTCCCATATTGCGTTTTTCATTATGCAAATAAATCTTCCACAGACAAAAACTTACAATGAATTTGTTACAATCGGGATTATGTTTTATTTATTTCCTTTACAATCTATCACTTTTAAATTTTAAACATGGTTCTCTGGTTTTAGTTCGCAAATTATGTGATAAAAATGCGCTCATCATTTTCATTATACCTATACTTTTTTCCATTTTGTAAGTATTTAACATTGGCAAGCAATTGAATTTGAAATAAAAACGATCAAGAATAGCGGTTTTGTGAAAATTATTTATTATTTTTATTAGATTATTTTATAGAAAGTATGGCCAACAATTAGGTTACAAAAAGTATTCCCAACAATTATCTTCTCTCTCATAAAGTGAAATTTAATGCAATCATCATCTCCATCAAATAAATTGTCCGAAGTTGGAATTTGGCCCTAGTTGCCAATTTTAACACTTTTGATCTTTTAATGGTCTTAAGCTCCAAATTTCACTCCACTAAAACTTGAACGCTTAGTAATGATGAGAAAGTTTTAAATGTGGGAGAAAGCATAGTATGAATTCTATAGAAAGTTTGGAATGATCCCTCATTACATTTTAATTGGCATGGAAAGAACATTAAACTAAGGAGATAACTCCCTATACTTTCATACAAAGGAGATAACTCCTTGTACTTTCATGGAATTGTTTTCAAACTTTCAATTTTAATTTGAGAGCCACTCTTATAATCAATCACGTGCATTCTAAACTTTTCATTTAAACAAGACACAACTTTTCATTTAAACAAGACAATTTATACTTTTCATTTAAAGAAGACACTTTATTGTTTTCAAAGTTTCAATTTTAATTTAAGAGCCACTCTTATAATCACTCTTATAATCAATCACGTGCATTCTAAACTTTTCATTTAAACAAGACAATTTATACTTTTCATTTAAAAAAGACACTTTATACTTTTGTCAGTGAGTGTTGAACTTTTATCATAGTGAATTTGAAACATTTAATGGAGTATGAAACTTTTAAAAAGAACATATTTAATTTTTGTGCCAAAAAAAATGTGTGCAAGTTCCTCCCATAGCTAAAGTGAAGTTTTAACTCTAATAAAAATGAAAATTTACCTCAACAAAGTGAATTATAAGATTTTTTGAAGTTGATGTAGAATATCTGTTTTTATATTGAAATTTTTAATTTAAAAAAAAAAAAAAAAACAAAACACAAAAACAAAAAAAAACAAAAAAACAAAAGAAAAGAAAACAAAACTTGTTAAACCGAATATTAGTTATAACAACCACTCAAACCAATATTTTCATCATTATTCAAAAGAAAAAATGACACAAAAAAAAATTGAAAAAAATAATTAAATAAAAAATAAATTGCTTTTAAAGAACAAAACGCCTATGTCTATTTTGTACATCTCTCATTTTTTCTTATATTTTTTCCCTCTTTTGGGCATATTTGATGGTTAGATAGTAGAATTCTCAAATTCTTACTCATTGAAATATTAGGTAACTTTAAAAGTTTATAACTGCAAAATATTATGAATAAAATTGAGTAGGTTCATTGCAGGAAGGAAAAAAACACATTAACAATTAGCCAACACTTATTATTAAGACCTAAAATAACAAGACATATGAACCTTGACAAGTATAACATAGCTTGTTTGGTAGAAATGAGAATAAAATGTTGATGTGAATTGGCATAGTATTACTACATATAGAGGTCAAAACTAAAATAGAAACAAAAAAATGCAGATGTGAAACTCAAAATAATAGAAACAAAGCAGAAAAAAAAAAGACAAATTAGTTAGAGGCACCTTACATCCAACTGCACTGCCTGTACAAATCCAAGTTGTCTGGAGTTCTCCAATATTACCTTGATTACCTTGTTGAAGTGACAAAAGCTACATAGGAAAAAGGGTAAACTCCATTTGTATATAACAAGTGAAAAATTATAACTGTCAAAGTCAGTCAAAGTCACTAATAAGAGTTATTGAACTCTTCTGACCTAAATATAGAATATTATCATAAAATAATGAGCTTACATGGTAGCTCATAGTCTACTATATTGTATCTCTATATTGTGCATTTATCCAGCTTGAGTTTTAGGGAAATGAATATTTTTCTCCATTCTATTGTAAACCCAATATGACTAATGTCCAAAGCTCTAGTTAAGATATCTATTGGATGGAGTACTCTGAAACAAGTTTTTCAAATGCAGAAAATGTGTTGCTGAGTAGTTTGGATGGAGTGTCATACTCAACAATTTGTCCTGATTCAAAACAAATACAAAGTAAGTAAAAAATGAAATGTGTCCAAAAAAATAGTAACTGTAATAAAACACTAGAAAATAAACAACTTATAAATGTTATATCATCCTTTAATAGGAGAACCATATCACTCTCAATAACAAATGGAATTTGATGTGCTATAGTAATTACTGTTGAGGTAGAAAATCGGTGGTGAATTATTTACTAAATAAGTCCATCAATTGCAGTGTCAACTGAGGCAGTTGCCTCGTCAAGGACCAGTATCCGACTTTCTTTTAGTAGTGCCCATCCCAAACAGACAAGTTGGCATTGACCCACACTCCAATTTCCTCCATTCTCAAACACTGTACAAGAGATCATTCCATTAAATTCGATTCTCAATTTTCATTCTAAAAAAAAGGGGTCCTAGAGACTAGGTAGGTCTCAAGGACACCAAAAAATAAAGAAAACATGAGCACTAAGATGGAAAGAAAATAGAAGAAATAGCTACTGTAAAAAAGACACACAGACCTGAGGAATCAAGTTTCTTTTCTTTTGCTCGTACAATCCCACCAAGTTGGCACTTGTCTAAAGCCTGAAAGCACAAGAAAAATCGAAGTAGATTCATAAACAATAAACTTACAACAAGATCATCAGGGAAATATCTATATTCTTCGAGGCAAGAATAATTGGCACTAAAAATGATACTAATGCTTATAGAATATGAAGCAGAACTAACCTCCCAAATCTCATCATCCAAGCAATCTTCGAGAGGATCCAAATTACTTCTTATAGTGCCTTCAAACATCGTTGGTTCTTGGGGAATAATGCTTAATTTTGATCTTAGGTCATGGAGGCCTATGGATGAGATGTCGACTCCATCGATGACAATTCTGCCCGTTGTTGTTTCCACAATGCGAAAAATGGATTGAATAAGAGTAGATTTGCCACTTCCTGTCCGCCCCACAACTCCCACCTTCATGCCTCCAGGGAAAGTGCATGTAAGGCCTTTCAAGACAAGCGAAATATGTGGTCCATAACGCACCTAATTGTATGGATCAAATTTATAGATGAACTGGCATGCAAATTACTGGCATTGAATGCGTGAAAAAGAGACTATTTGTATTGAGTTCTGAAAGATCTTTCTTCAATGCACAAGCATCAAGTACACTATTGTATCTAATAGTATCCATCTGCTTTCCAAAGAGAATAGCGTCTTTAATTTTCCCACTTTGTATCCAAGGAGACTGAGGGACATATGATTTGGTACCACTTAAGCTAACAAGAAAGCAAAGGCTAAGAACTACATGCAAGATTCTTAATCTTCTTGCCATGGTTTTTCAGGAAGGATAGCTATGGTGCTGAATCGGGTGATTATGGGTATGCTGATGGTTATGAAGGGTAGTTGTGGTGCTGAATTAGGTGATTATGGGTATGTTGATGGTTATGAAGGGTAGTTGTGGTGTTGAATCAGGTGATTATGGGTATGTTGATGGTTATGAAGGTCATGCAAGTGGAAGCTATGGTTAATATGGAGCATGGTTATGCTTACTTTCATTTGTAAGCATAGATAGTTCGATTGTAATGTAAATGGTTGGATAGATGTTGTGAAATGTTCATTCCACAAATAAAAGCAATGGTACTACACAGGGATTTACCACATATCCCACTTGCACCTGGAAAGTTTGGTAATAAATTGTATCACCTCTCGTTTATGCCCATATTGGCACAACTGGTATATCAAATGGCTTTGTAGCAGAGGCAAGTGGAAGAGAAAGAGATGCCAATAATGGCACCCTAATAAATTCTAGAAAGTTAATGGCAATAATAGTAACCTCTGCTCGATGAAACTAAAAAAGTAAATTGGGGATGCCAGAAGGATTACTTGTATCAAAATGGAAGCAGCACTGTGGTCTACAAAAATCATGGATGCAAGCAATGATCCAGGAATGACTGCCAGAAAAATTGCCCATAAGGGAAAATTCTTCAGCTTCACTAAACTCCCAAGCTTAGTGAATCCATCCATTCAAAATCCAGTTCTGGGAAAATCCGCAAAGTCGAATATCCAGAATTTTTTTTAATGAAATCCAACCAAACTGTAAAATTAATCTTACACATTCGGTAAATCCACAAAGTCGATATATCTGGAAAGTCACGGAGAAATTGATAAAGCGCTCAAGGTTACATTTTACCCAATCTTGTGATTTATGATGACTCGAGACATTGAACCAACCACATAATTTGAACCCCAGATTTCGCACTGTTTTCAAATCCGACCGGATGCCTTTTACATTCTTGATTTTTTTCAAAATGCAACCAGGTCCCATATAAGTTTATTCTCCCAATTGGATGCTACACATTATGGCAGCTATAGACGATCTTTCCACAAAATTAATTGCATTTCATTCCCGTTACTATTACATTCTATAGAAACACTTGCATTTCATGATGTTTTCTACTACATTCGTAATTAGCGCATACTGAACAGGCTGATGCTAGCGACAATATCAGAGAGATTAATCAAAAAAACATTGCAAATAAATAATGTACATTGAACAGATCAATTCTAATTATAGTACCGACGAGATTCACCAAAACATTATTCACACTAATTAACATAAAACACCTCTACTTCAAAGACGGGTTGAATAAAAAGACAAAGGCTACGAATAACACTCATCTTAAATATAATCTCTTTGTCTGTCCTCAGTTTATGAGGCCAGCATGGTTTTCCCTAATTAGTAGTAGGTGGTGACATCATCATGGCTCTCCTAACAGATATATATTTCTTCCGGATCTGGCATCGCTTCTTTCACTACATCGAATTGACAGAATCAATTCAGCGATGTGCTCAACAACGACATTTTCTCTGCATCTATTAAAACGCTATCGGTAGCCTTCTCCACGCCTATGATAAATGCCGAAAAACTACCCAAGGCGATGGCAATCAAGCCGATCTCATCCCCTCCAAAATATGGTTTTCCTGCAAAGCAGTCGTTGGTTCGCAGAGCTTCCTTTATCAAAAGAAAATTTGTAACGGTAACTTCCACTTCTTTGTGTAGCTGCTCGCCTTGCGCAAAGAAAGCTTCTCGCATAGATAGAAAGACCTGAACGCACACATTGCAACCACAAGTATATTGGTTACAGAATAGAAAAAACATAATTGGAACTTTCGAAGACACAAATTCCAGACAAAGAAAGGGTTGATGAGATATGAATGCAGGCGATTATTAATGAATTAATTAAATTACCTTGTCGTCGACAAAAGCAGCCCAAAAGCGAGCAATGGCTCAGTCATATGGATCTTTGGGCATAATATTTGGTTCTTTATTGCCCCATGCCTCCTTGATGTATTTCACAATAATCATGGATTCACAAACAGAGTTTCCATTGTGGATAAGCACTGGAACTTTCTTGTGAACAGGGTTTGATTTCAGCAGAAGCTCACTCTTAGGGTGCATGAAATTCTCTTGGATGAACTCATAATCGACACCTTTAAGAGCAAGAGCAATGCAAACCCGCACCACGAAAGGACTCAAAGTCACACCTAGTAGCTTTACTTGTTTCTTTTATCCCTCCTTTGCCATTTCTCTGAAATTATATGTGTCTTCCTCTTCTATGTCAGATATGCTATGCTAATTCTCCCCGACTACTTTATATCGCACCAGGAAGAGTTCCGACCTTGCAGTCTAGATTTCAGTTTCAGAAGGGTTTTGGGGGCAGGAGGATACAGGGGATGCCATTTCTTCAGCTTCACTAAACTCCCAATATTAGTCAATCCATCTGTTTGAAATCCAGTTCTGGGAAAACTCGCAAAGTCGAATATCTAGAATTTTTTTTAATGAAATCCAACGAAACTGTAAAATTAATCTTACATATTCGGTAAATCCGCAAAGTCGATATATCTGGAAAGTCACAGAGAAATTGATAAAGAGCTCAAGGTGACATTTTACCCAATATTGTGATTGATGATGACTCAAGACATTGAACCAAGCACATAATTTGAACCCCAGATTTCGGACTGTTTTCAAATCCGACCGGATGCCTTTTACATTCTTGATTTTTTTCAAAATGCAACAAGGTCCCATATAAGTTTATTCTCCCAATTTGATGCTACACATTATGGCAGCTATAGATGATCTTTCCACAAAATTAATTGCATTTCATTCCCGTTACTATTACATTCTATAGAAACACTTGCATTTCATGATGTTTTCTACTACATTCGTAATCAGCGCATACTGAACAGGCCGATGCGAGCGACAATATCGAAGAGATTAATCAAAAAAACATTGCAAATAAATAATGTACATTGAACAGAGCAATGCTAATTATAGTACCAGTGAGATTCACCAAAACATTATTCACACTAATTAACATAAAACACCTCTACTTCAAAGATGGGTTGAATAAAAAGACAAAGGCTACAAATAGAACTCATCTTAAATATAATCTCTTTGTCTGTCCTCAGTTTATGAGGCCAGCATGGTTTTCCCTAATTAGTAGTAGGTGGTGACATCATCATGGCTCTCCTAACAGATATATATTCCGTTGGATCTGGCATCGCTTCTTTCACTACATCGAATTGACAGAATCGATTCAGCGATGCGCTCAACAACGACATTTTCTCTACATCTATTAAAACGTTGTCGGTAGCCTTCTCCACGCCTGTGATAAATGCCGACAAACTACCCAAGGCGATGACTATAAAGCCGATATCGTCCCCTCCAAAATATGGTTTTCCTGCAAAGCAGTCGTTGGTTCACAGAGCTTCCTCTATCAAAAGAAAATTTGTAACGGTAACTTCCACTTCTTTTTGTAGCTGCTCGCCTTGCGCAAAGAAAGCTACTCGCATAGATGGAAAGACCTAAACGCACACATTGAAACCACAAGTATATTGGTTACAGAATAGAAAAAACATAATTGGAACTTTCGAAGACACAAATTCCAGACAAAGAAAGGGTTGATGAGATATGAATGCAGGCGATTATTAATGAATTAATTAAGTTACCTTGTCGTCGACAAAAGCAGCGCAAAAGCGAGCAATGGCTCGGTCATATGGATCTTTGGGCATAAGATTTGGTTCTTTATTGCCCCATGCCTCCTCGATGTATTGCACAATAATCATGGATTCACAAACAGGGTTTCCATTGTGGATAAGCAATGGAACTTTCTTGTGAACACGGTTTGATTTCAGCAGAAGCTCACTCTTAGGGTGCATGAAATTCTCTTGGATGAACTCATAATCGACACCTTTAAGAGCAAGAGCAATGCAAACCCGCACCACAAAAGGACTCAGAGTCACACCTAGCAGCTTTACTTGCTCCTTTTCTCCCTCCTTTGCCATTTCTCTGAAATTATATGTGTCTTCCTCTTCTATGTCAGATATGCTATGCTAATACTCCCCGACTACTCTCCCCGACTACTTTATATCGCACCAGGAAGAGTTCCGACCTTGCCATCCATATTTCAGTTTCAGAAGGGTTTTGGGGGCAGGAAGATACAGGGGATTCCATTGCCAATGCCTATTGGACTATACAAACAGACAGAGCGCTGGGGCAAAGATGTCAAGGGAAAGTGAAACTAAATATAATTCAATGCCTCTTTGATCTCTTCTTTGAAATAGCAATCGATACCGAGTCATTGAACAGTATCAACGGCCCACAGACGTTCAAGTAGATCAATCGGATAGTGACACGGCGCTACAATAACAAATTCTTCGTTGTTAATATTCTTTTTAATTTAATTTTTTTCATAAACGAAATTAAAACAAGACCTTCATGAAATCAAATTGTTATGTTGGTACCATGGTTTCTGAATTTCATTAAAACGAAGTTCAAGAATTCCAAGCACTTGGTGTTCCCTGTACTCATGAATACAGCAGCGGTAGATGCGGGCGAGCTGATGAATGATCCATCCTTGGATTGAAGCTTGATGATTTTGTGCCACTCTACTATTTCTTGCAGGCCTTCCAAATAATACAAGAATATTGTTGGAACCGTATAGAGAAGATCAGTAGGAATCCTGATCGAAACACCATCACGACGGTCAAGTTAATTAATAATGACAAAAGGCGGGACAAAACAGCATCATTATCAGAATTTAACCAACCTTTTAAGCTTAGCCTCACGCTTCTTAATGATTTGTTTGATGAATGGCAATTCATAAGCCAAATCCAAGGATAAGCTTTTAGCTTCATTTATCATTGCAGGAAATACAAATACAAATCCACTTGGCTGGCGATGGTCCACGACATCCTCCATCATTCCAGCGTGCTTTTGAAGAATTCAATACCTGCAAGATATGTATATATATTATTTAGAGCTATAAAAATGGATTGTGCGGAAACAGGCCGCTTACCTTCTTACACCATATTGGTACAGTGAACCACTTCAATTATTACCAATTGAGATTAATCTATTATAGTTATTTAAAAAAAATCAAGTCATTTGAAATTATTTACTAGTGATTTGTAAGGAGTTAAATTTTTACTGTGTCAAATACTTCTAGATCTTGAATTTCAAGCCTGAGCTAGTAAAATTTTGAAAATGTGATCCAATAATTAAGTGAAGAAATTTGATTCCATAAGTTTTGTGTCCAAGCAAAATTTCTTTACTGTAAGGAAAACTCTAAACTTACCATTCAATTATTAGCCATTCACAATATATTTTCACCAAAAAAATTACAAATTTTTCAATAATGTCAAATTACAAGGAAGGAATGATAAAGTTGGCCGAGAGACCGGAGATAAACCAGAAGATAACAAAGCGAGAATAACGTGAAAGTAAGCTTAAAAGGAAGTTAGACTTAGGTACCATTGATGATTGCAGGCTGGAATTTGAGTTCGTATACCGGTGGAAATCCGCTTTCTACATAATGTCGGACGGACTCCTTCCACCCACGAACATGGGCCTTATTATTACTGTCATAGGATCTAAATGAACCTGAACTGTTCTTTGCTATACACGAAAGGAACATGCATAATTTCATAAACTCAACCCTATTATTACAATCCACACCAACTACAGTGAATTCATCAGCTAATTCATCATCAGGCTTTCCCACGGCCACCCCGCATTTATTAAACCTTTCAAAAAGCATACACGTGATAACAATGCGGTCAGGATTACAGCATTTTATTGTAACGGGGTTAGAAGCACAATCAAAGCTCCTTGATGTTTCTCCTCCGACGTTTAACCAAGGCACCAAAGTTGCACCTTCCATGTGAGCTTTTGCCCCTCCATTGATCACTGCGCATATAGGGCTCCTGACAACTCTTAATTGTATATCATTGAATGGCTGGAAATTCTCCACCCACTGTCCCCATGAATACACCCACCGTCTCACCGAATAAGGTAGTTTGTCACATATAAGATGCACTGACCAGCAGAACAGTCGACCGATGCTGGTATAAAGCCATGTCCTCAACGTTGTGTTCAACTCCAACATTGCCGACGCAATGCTCAACAGTGAGGGAATCAGCCAAAAGGCTTTCTTGGTTAGGAGAAATAACCCTACCAAATTCAAAACCTTCAGCAGTTTCCCCCCCGACACTGACAAATTGACGGGGATAAAACAAACACTATTTGACAATTGCATAGTGTAGTTATTCAGTATAATAAAATCCACCGCTTCTATAAACGTTAATACACTGCCTGTGACCATCAAACCCCAAAATTGTTTATAACCTGTAACAAACACTCCAACTTCCAGGCCATGAGCTCTCATTTTCGGCAATTTTATTATTAAATAAAATAAAATAGTCTTCGCAAACCTTTCTGCACTTGTGTTCTGCCAGTCCGCCATACGGTGAGAGTAATAATACATGCCAGAGTTTCCAGTAGCCTGTCATATGTTAAAAAGTGGTGCTCTTCTCCCCAAGAGCCATCTTTCAACTGATTTCAAAGAATCCATTGGAGTGTTTGAGGAAAGTGCTGGAATTTTTGCTACCCAAGCAGTGTCATAAGCAGAGGGAGTCGTTTCCCCATCACCCATACCTCTAAACATACTCTTAATCTTTGATATTAATGCCTCCACATGCTCCTTGTCCGCTGCTGCCACCTAAAATTAATACAGGTCAACCATAATATTTTAACAAATATCTGCTAATATTCTTGCGACGTCAACCTTACGAACAAAAATTGAATGAACAGCTGCTGCGAATACCGACCTTATTAGATGACATTGTTGAATCAATAATATCATCTTTCCAAAATCCTGGAGGGAAGTCTCGTTTCGCTAGTTTAGGATCAGGAAACGAATCTGCAAGTATCCCAGAAAAATGAAAAAAAAATAATAGTTCAATTAATCAGTTGGAAGGAGGTTGAAAACATTTAAATTATTTTCAGCGAAGGCAGGAGAATAAGCATACCATTCTTCATTTTATCAGAATGGCTAGAAAGGGAGGTTGCGCCTTCTCCAACACCAGCAATGATCTTGCTTGAACCTACATATTCAAAAGTACTAAGAAGCCAAATTGAAACCAAGGCCAGACAAAAATTAAAATTATGTGCGTACCCAATCGTAGGTAAATGTTTATCTGTTTGCTTGCAGTCCAGATTTCAGTTTCAGAAGGGTTTTGGGGGCAGGAGGATACAGGGGATGCCATTGCCAATGCCTATTCGACTATACAAACAGACAGAGAGCTGGCGCACAGATGTCAAATGAAAGTGAATGGCGCACAGATGTCAAAGGAAAGTGAAACTTTTTATAAGGTTTTTTAATGTTCTAAAATATTTTTTATTAAATCAGACAGTTGATATTTGTTTAATCGTCTAACAAGAAATCTAATGGCTACGATTAGGACAGAAAGGCATCTGGGGGAGTTCATTTCACATGGAAACGCCTTACGGCGTAAAAATGCCACACATAAAATATGGTACAAGAATATACAAATTATTCCCTGAACAATCTAAGCATAATATTTCTTTAGGTAAAGACCATTTCTAGGTTGTCCCAAAGGAATTTTGTCATAATCAACTAGTTCATGGGTCACTTTTGCCAATTCATGGTTTATAATATAAGGGCCATGCCACATGGGCATGAACTTATTGATGCCTAACTTATTGTGCTCTTGATCATAGACCAAGACGAAATCCCCTTCTATATATGAATGAAGTTTTACATTTTGATCATACTGTGCCTTAACTCATTTATTTTGGTCCTCACTAGCGAATGCAACATCACGACAAGTCTCATCAAGTCATGCAAAGCACAAGAAACTTTCTTCCTCAACATAAGTGGATGGTAATAATTCAATTTCCAGTTTTAAAGATAGAATTTCACATTCAATAGGTAAAACTTTTTCCACATCATAAATGAGCTGGAAAGGAGTAAAACCAATTGAAGTTTTTGCTTTGGTATGATATGCCCACAAGGCTAGAAAAAGAATTAGATTCCAACATCGTGTATGAATCACCATAATCCGTTTAATCATCGTGTTTAAAATTTTGTTAATGACTTCTACTTGGCCATTTTCCTACGGGTAATATGGAGTAGAAATTTCATGACGTAGCCCTATCTTCATATTAAGATCGATCATCATAAAGATGTGAAAATGGCTACCATGGTTAATGAGGATGGCTTGTGGAACTCTGAACCTAGAAATCACATGATTGAATATGAAAATGAATGTTGTTTTTCCATCATCCTTATATGTAGGCATCACCTCGGCCCATTTCATAAAATAATCTACGACAAGGATAATGTACACATGCCCCCGACTGAGTGAGGTTTATGTTATGAAACCAACTCACAAAAGATAGAAAAGATAGATCAACGCCTTAGAAATCAACCTCTTTGAGGGGGAAACCTCCTTTACATTACACAAATGAATAATTCTTGGATGATAAAAATGAAAAAAAGTTGTTTCTATATATAGGAGACTAAGGGGTCACAATATAATCAAAGCCGAGATAACAATAATAATATAAGGGCACAACAATAAAAATAGTGGGCTTCTATGGGGCACAATGGGGACAATAGGGCTACAATGACAATAGTAATGGGGAAATCACTAGTATTATAGGGACCTAACATGCCCTTCTCCTTTAAAAAAGTGTTGTCCTCAATGCTTGAGTAGTTTTGGGTGCTTCTGTATAAAATTATCATCCTCCCATGTTGAATCTCCACCGGGTAAATTCTTCCACTTGATGAGATACTCCAAAATTGGTCGATTTCGTAGTTGTCGAGTTCTTGTTTTTGTGACTGCTTCAGATTCCAATATGATTTTTCCTTCCTCGTCATGTTTTGGAAATATTGCTTGAACTAGGAGCTTGTCACCAATGACCTTCTTTAAGCATGAAACATGGAAAACTGGGTGCACTCGGGAAGTTACAGGAAGCTCCAATTTGTATGCCATAGTACCAATATTTTGCAACACCTTGTACGAACCATAATACTTTGGTGATAATTTATTATCCTTATTAGCTTGCTTAAGGGAAATTTGTTTATATGGTTGTAGTCGTAGAAATACCAAGTCACCTACATAAAAACTTCTTTTGTTGCAATGTTGATATGCCTTTTGTTTCATTCTATTCTATGCCAAAGTTAGGTTATCCTTTAAGAGTTGGAGAACTTGTTGTTGATGCTCGATGTGATATTCCATTGCTTGAACCTTATAATTTCTCTTAAATATGATGTGATGGAAAATGGGTGATATCCATAAAGTGCCATAAACGGGGTCATTTTTGCTACAGTATGCAAGGAAGTGTTATACCACCATTCAGCTAGAGGCAACCATTTGACCCATTATATTTGTTTATTAGATACAAAGCAATGAAGATATCCTTCCAAAAATTTGTTTACTATCTTAGTTTTCCCATCAAATTGAGGATGATAAGATGAGATATGAGCTAACTGAGTACCAAGACAAGAAAATAATTGTCCAATTTTTTTTAGTGAAAATGGGATCTCTGTTGCTTACAATAATCTTTGGGTTTCCATGTAGCTTTTTAATTGTTTACATAAATGCAATAGAAACTGTACTGGATTTAAATGAATTTGATAATGCACAAAAGTGTTTATACTTGGTAAGTCTATCAACTACCACCATGATGACACTCTTTCCTTCAGACTTGGGTAAACCTGTGATAAAATCCATTGAAACCTCCTCCGAACATTGACTTTGAATGGATAAAGGTTGTAATAGACCTGGGGTCTTAATTGTTTCAACTTTATTTTGTTGGCGAACCAAACATTCTGCCACAATATTTTGAATATCAGATCTAAGACCATCTTGAAAAAATTTATTCTTCACCCTATGGTAAGTCTTTAAAAATCTCGAGTACCCTCCTAGGGGAGAGGCATGCAATTCCATAAGAATATCTTGTTTGAGTTGGGAATTATTACATAGGTATAAGTGATATTTGTACCATAATGAATCATTTTTCCATCTATATGTATTAGATGTACTAGGATCTTCTCATATCTTCTGAATGAGTGCCCACACATCTTTGTCATTCTTTCATTCATCCCTTGCTTCCTTTATCCAATCTGGTTGGATAATAGAAATGGCACAAAGCAATGCTTCCACATCCTCATCCTTTCTTGAGAGTACATCTGCCACAACAATTTGCTTCCATTTTTTATAGATTATTTCAAAGTCATAACCCAACATATTTGTGACCCTTTTTTTCTACTCTTCTGAAGATAATATTTGTTCTAAAAAGTATTTAAGACTATCATGATCCGCTTTTACCTTGAAGTATCTTCCCATTAGGTAGGGTCGCCATTTCTTAAGTGCATGTAGTATTGCCAAAATTTCCTTCTCATAAATAGCTTTGTGTAAATATTTTACTTTGATTGGACGAATTTCGAAAGAAATGGGTATTTCTTCTTACATTAAAATAACACGAATTCCATTTCCTGAGGCATCACATTCCACAATAAATATTTTTGTGAAGTCTGGCGTAGCTAAGACAGGTGCTTGGCACATTGCTTCTTTAAAATGTTCAAAGGCCTTAGTTTCTTCTAGATTCCATAAAAATGCATCTTTCTTCAATAATTTTGTTAGAGGTGTTACTATTCTCCCATAATTCTTAACAAACTTGCTGTAATGCCTTGTCAACCTAAGAAATCCTCGTAGATGCTTTATGGATGTGGGAATTTTCCATTTCTTAGTGACTTTAATTTTTCTAGGGTCTACCTTAACACCTTCATGAGATACAATATGACCCAGATATTCCACCTCTTGTACTCCAAAGAAATATTTGGAGCTTTTTGCATAGATTAGATTATAGTTTGAGCACCCTATCAATGTGTTGAACATGTTCCTTTGAAGACTTTCTATAGATTAGTATATCATCAAAAAATACTAACACAAATTTTCTAAGTAAGGGTTTGAAAATGGAGTTCATCAAACCTTGAAATGTAGAAGGTGCATTGGTAAGGCCAAAGGGCATGACCAAAAATTCATAATGACCCTCATGAGTTCTAAATGTTTTTTTTTGGAATGTCTTCAGCCTTCATTCTGATTTGATTATATCCTGAACGAATATCCAACCTGGTGAAGTAAATTGATCCATGCAATTCATCCAATAGTTCATCAATGACAGGAATGGGAAATTTATCTTTAATAGTGAGCTTGTTGAGCTCCCTATAATCTGGACACATGTGCCATGATCCATCCTTCTTGTGCACCAATACTATTAGAGCAGAGAAAGAAATTTTACTAGGTTGAATTATACCATTCTCTAGCATTTCTGCAACCATATGTTCAATTTCACTCTTTTCGGCATAGGGATATCTGTAAGGCCCGATGTTTGGAGGAACACTTCTTGGAATCAAATGAATAGCATGATCATGATCTTGAATAGGTGGGAGAACTTTGGGAGTCTCAAATATCTTGGAATGATTGTCCAAGACTTTTTGGAGATCTGGAGAAATAGATGATTTCGATGTGGGAACCTCTAGCAAACATAATTGTGCTTTTATACCTCGTTGTTCTTTATTTAGAATATTTTTCATTCCATTAGAGCTAATTATCTTTTCTGGTTTCCTTGCGATACCTCTTAATTCAATTTCCTTTCCTTCCGAAGAAAATTTCATGAAAATTTCTTGAAACTAAAAAAGCTATTGTACCCAAGGGTTGTAGCCATTGGACTCCTAGTACAACATCAGCACCACCCATTGGAATGGAAAGAATTGGGCTATTCAATACATATTCTCCCATGGATAGCTTGATATTATGGCACTTTTCAGAGCAATTTATGGTTCCTCCACTTGCAACTATCACTTGACACTCTGGTGCTGGATATAGGAAGAAATTCAATTCCTTGGCTATCTTACAATGAATAGAATTATGGGTACTATCCAAATCAATCAACACTATTACCTTTTTCTTCTTGATATGTCCTTCTATCTTGATAGTTTGAGGATTGGTAATTCTAGCCAATGCATTACAAGATATGGTCAGGTTCAATTCTTCTTTCTCTAGGGTTTGTCCCTGGTGTATATCCTCTTATTTTGATGTTTTTTGTTCCTTTTCTTCCTCCTCTGCACAATCTATGTAAAATAATTTCTTCTCAGCACACTTATGACCTTTAGTGTATTTGTTATCACAACTGTAACAAATCCCTTTTACTCCTTTTTCTTCCAATTTTTGGGATGTCAACCTTGTAGGTTGTGGAAGGCTAGTGGAAACAACACTTCCATCCTTATAGTTGTGAGTGGTAGGCTTCCTTGTTGCCATAATTTTTCTTTCCATTTTTCTTGCCAACCTGAATGCCTTCTCTAATGAGTCAAGATCCCAAAGGCAAACCTGATGTTGGATGTTATCCTTTAAAGTCCCTATGAACAAATCAATCATATGCTCCTCTAGAATATCGTTTACCCTTATATTCAATTTTTTGGAAGTCCTCAATGTGCTGCATAATTGAACCCTTTTGTTTGAAGTTTATCAATTGGCTAGAAAAATTGTTGTTTTTTGTATCCTCATAATGTGCTATCATTTCTTTCGTAAAAATTTCCCAAGCGACAATTTGTTTATGGGAGCAAAGCCATTGATACCATACAAACTGATCTGGTTCCAAATATAAAGTTGCAATGCGTACCCTTTGTCTGTTTTGCACATTATGGAGATTGAAATATTGCTCCATCTGTAGTATCCAAGTTACGAGATCCTTGCCATCAAATTTCCTCATATCGATCTTTGGAATGTGGTGGGTTTTTGTTCCAATGTTAGAGTCTATGAAATCATGATTAACATTTCTTTTGTTCTCATCATGAGTTTCATCTACTACCTTTTCGACATTAAGAAGCCTTTCCTGTAGCAACATTGTCAAACCTTCCTTCAAACCTTCCATGTCTTTCTTCAAATATTCAATGTTTTCATTCTTCGAATCATGAGTTTCCTCTACTATTTTTGCACCATTAGGAAGCCTTTCTTGTAGCAACTTTGTCAAAGCTTCCTTCCAACCTTCCATGTCTTTCTTCCAATATTCAATGTTGTCTTTCATACCATCCATCTTATCTTTCATGCCATTCATCTTAGTTTCCATGCCTTTCTTTAAACCATCAATCTTAGCTTCTATTACCTTTTGTGAGAGTGAAATTTGTTGCACTTGGTCTCATAATTTTGATATATTATGTTGCATTTGTTCCTCTTCTTCGTGAGTCATGCTAGAGCTTTCATGTTGCTTACTAGGTGTTTCCATTTTCTTTCTTCGGGGCATCAATTAATGATAATTATGGTTCACTATTCCCTTTAAACTTCAAACCATTTTTTCAACCCAAACTTATGCAAAATTTTAAAAAGACTACACACCTTTTTTTGCTTTGTAGAAGCTAGATATTGAATCTGTTGTATCTTTGTAATTTCGGATCTCCAAGGTTTAAATTTCTTCCTATGGTAGCCCTATGAGTCCTCTTTCAAATTCAACTAGTATGATCAAGATTTTATTCTCCAAGCATGAGTTATGCCCAATCTCCCAAGATGACCTGATTATATAATTTTTTAGTAGAGAGAACTTGTATGACATGCCATGTTATGAAACCGGCTTAAGAAAAAGATAGAAAAGATAGATCAACGCCTTAAAATTCAGCCTCTTCGAGGGGGAAACCTACTTTACATTATATAAATGAACAATTCTTGGATGATTCAAATGAAAAAACCTCCTTTCTATATATAGGAGTCTAAGGAGTCACAATATAACCCGGCCGACCTAACAATAATAATATAAAGCCACAAAAATAACAATAGAGGGATTCTATGGGGCATAGTAATAACAATATGG